>CM070652.1:27237086-27522086 GCA_036346575.1 Dendrocalamus sinicus | reverse complement strand
TTTGGCTGTGGCTGATGGTTTATGGCTGTGATAGATGGCTTTTAGTCCTAGCACGAGCGCTTATGTAAATGTACCGAATGTTGATAAGCCACTTTGAAAAGACAGCGAAAAAGTCATACCGTTTGTTTGTTGGGGGAAGTCATAAGCCATAAACTAGAAAAAATGGAACAAAATTTTTCAAAAGAAATAGTATAAATCGTCCCAAAAAATTTGTGAAATCTTCAATTCAAATAGGTCTCACATATACTTATTTAGTTACCTAGTTTTGATTTGCATATACTTATTTTACTTGCCTGAACTATTGACTATGACAATAATTGTGTTGCATGGCAATTTGTGATGAGGTTGAGAATCAAACTAGAGTTTGGTGATAACAGTGCAAATGAGGCAACACCTATGAGTGAGGAAGAGGAGGTGGAGCAGATAGCGAAAGCAGCCGTGGAAGCGATAGAATCCATGAGGGAGGTGAGACAGAGAAGTGGAGAAGGAATTCATCCTTAAAATTGGTCAACGTTGATATTGTTTCTTAAGAGGTGATTAACACTAACTAGAAAAACAGTTAGCCCCCATTTAGAACGTAGGATTTTTTGAATTTATGTAGAAATTAAACTATTTTCTATTAAATTTTGCAAGATATATGTGTTTTAAATTGGAATAAGTCTACTTTACCCTTCTCAACTATTGCGTTGGTCTAATTCTCAACCCTCAACTATGAAACCCGGTAACTGACACACCTCATCTATCAATGATGACCATTTTACCCTATTAGACCGAAACCACCCATAGTTTCCCTGACATGGCATCCACATGGATAAGTTTACTCACATCTATGTTTGAAACAACTGAATAAAAAAAGTTTACTTACAGCTTTGGTTCTTTGCTGATGTGGTAAAACATCATCTTCAATAATAAAAGTTGTTGGGCCCACATGCGATCACCTTCTTCCTTCTCCATCTTCTTCCTCCACTCCCTTCCTTCCCTTTCTCTCCCTTCATCATCACTCGCACCAACTGCAGCCATCTGTAGCCATGTCATTGCCCAAAGCTGTGTGTTGCACTGTCCTCACCATGCCCTGCACTAGCGCGGCGTCACCAGCCATAGCAACCACTGTCCGTCTCGCACCGCAACTTAGCTGCCTTCTCATGATCCCTTCCCTCTACATAAGCCGCAACCAAGCACCCTGTTGGGTTCTCCTCCCCCTCCTATCCATCTTCCCCACTTCCCCACTACATTCCTCCCATCCTCGAGCTCAAATCGAGCTTGAGAAACCACCACTATGTGCCAGCCGTGAATGCCGCCCATGCATAACCAACTCTCTGGTGAGCTTCTTTCATATTCTTTTGTGTCGAAACATGTTTCCAGACCTCTTCTACATCTACCCTAACCCAATTTGGGAATTAATCCACAGGATCTCATCGGTGCCATCATCTTCCTCGGATTTGACCAAAACCACCGTGGCCGATGCATTTTCCTCTCTAGTGCGACTCATTCCAATTCCTTCCTCTTAGAGCACCCTTAGACCTCCATATTTCATCTCCAAGTTTTTATTTGAGTTTCTCCTCACCCTAGATTGCTGCAACCGACGAACTGTCCTCGCCGCCTCGGGTCATCACCAATGCACCACCTCGGTGCTTCCTCGTCCTCATCAACCAATCCAACGCATTCCTTTCACCTTATAAATGCTCATGACATGTCTAATTTTTAGAGATTATCTATGATGAGGACATCTCTACTTCAAGTGTGCATCAAGAAGCTAGTCATGAGGCTCCTACAAGTCCTATGACAAGAGCAAGAGCTAAGCTACCACAACAACATGTGCTTTTGTTTCTTAGAGAATTCCTTAGTGCTTTAGATGAGAATGGTATACTACCTCATGCAAATATTTTGTGCATTCTCAGGTTTGAACATTGTGAAGCCTTTGGAACCACGAGGGAGGAGAGGGAGGCTGAAGCCAAAGCGATGGAGGAGAAGCTCACGTGGGTCAAGCAAGAGGAGAAAAGCTCAAGAATTCAAGCCCAATTCGGATCTTCCACAAGCCAAACCAAAATTCATCTTAGAATCAACTCAGAATTCAATTCGGATTCAGTTCGGGATAGCCCAACAGACCTATAATAAAAAGACCATCACTTTCACATACGGAGTTCGATTGGGATGTTCTTGGACTTGTTTGAAAGCTTATTTGAAGGCCCACACAATGGGTATGGCCCCAGCTTCAGAAGACATACGGTTGCACCGCTATGGCCGAAACAATGTGACGGATTTAAGTTAGGTTTTTCCTTTTTGTGTGTTTTAGGGTCTTAGCTGAATTAGAGTTTGATTCGGCATGTCTAGTCGGCCCTAGGCGTGCGTGAGTCATGGAAAGCGCCTTAAGTACCCTTGCCCCTCTCTTGTATCGACCAGACCACTTTTGATAATAGAATACTCTTGTTCTTTCTGTTGGCCGAACCTAATGTGACGATGGCCTGATCTTCCGAGAGGTACTGATAAGTCGATTGTGGAGATCTCAACATTGATGATCCAAAGGCTCTGACCAAAACAGATCGAACCCCTCGCAATCACTACACCACTGCCCCGTTGGTTATCAACCGTGCCGAACACGGTTGACCTTGCCAAGAAGGCTATCTCCTGCAAGCGAATCGAGAACACAAGCAAGAGAGTTTAAGATGCAATCTGAAATTGTATTGCGAATAATATTTAAGTTCACAAGTTGGGGTTCTCAACCGAACATGTGGTGAAACTGCTAAGCAAAATAATCTCTTAAGAAAAACCCAGGAAAACTAAAGGAGTGCGACCTCCTTAAATAGGGGAGGGGAAAACCGCACTTATCTAATGACAAGGGATGTGGTACTATTGTAGGGGTGGCCCCCACCTAAACCCAGCAGGCCTGGTAGGAGGTTATAAGGCCCAGAGTAGGCCATGTGTAATGACATAAATGCCCACGGAGATGATCAAGCTGTAAGGGTATAATTGTAAAGCACTCCCCATGTATATATATATGGAATACAGGCCATGGGAAGACCCAAGCCATTACTCATCTCCCTCACTCTCCACTACCATCTCTCTCTGTTTGATGCAGTAACCACAACGATTGGCGCCGTCAGTGGGAGGGCGGGAGTAAACTGAAGTTCGAAGGAGGATGACAGGACAAGGCTTCGTCGGCGGCGAAGGAAAGAAAGGCGGTGGGGCGGGCGTCGCGTGAGCTCAGGGGCTTCGGCGTCGGTATCGCGGCGCGGGTGGCGGCGTGGTCGCGGCGATCAGGGCGTCGGCGCTCGCGCTGCGGCGACCAACCCCGCCGTCGGCATCTGCGACGACCAACCCGCCGCCGGCACGCGATGACCCACCCGCCGCCGGCACGCGGCGACCGACCCGCCGCCGGCACGCGATGACCAACCCGCCGCCGGCACGCGGCGACCAACCCGCCGCCGGCACGCGGCGGCGATCGACCCACCGCCGGCACGCGGCGGCCGACCCGCTACACGGCACGCGACAGCCGACCCGCCGCCGGTGCGCGGCGATCGATCCGCCGTCGGCACGCGATGACCGTACCGCGCCCGACCGCCCGCGAAGCGCGCCAGCGGCCTCGCTGCGTCGGCGATAAGCGCGCTCTGGCGGCCTCAGCGCGTTCGGCGGGAGCTAGGGGACCTTCGCGGAGCTGTCCGTGACATGCAAGAGGCTAGAAGCCAGCAGGCCGCGCCAGTGGCCACGCAAGAGCCCGCACCGGAAAGGGCGGACAGCCGCGATGCCCCCACGCCCAGCCGTGCACCGCTGCGGCGCGTCGATCCAGAGTCCCCGCTTTCGGCAGGACTGCAGCAGGTGGCGTGGCCCGAAGACTTCAAGTTCCCCAGTGTCATTGAGCCATACAAGGGTGATACGGATCCCCGCGAGTTCGTGCGCGTGTACGAAACCGCGATCGAGGCCGCGGGCGGAGATGATACCACAAAGGCGAAAGGGCTCCTCCTCGCGTTGCAAGGAGTGACACTTTCTTGGTTTTTTACCATAGAGCCAAACTCCATCTATGCGTGGGAGCAGCTCCGCCATCGCCTTCACAACAACTTCCAAGGAAGCTATGTCGAGCGAGTCGACGCGGGCCAGCTCTTCGCCGTGAGGCAGAAACCCTCGGAAAAGCTCCGGGACTACTTCAAGCATTTCGCGAAGATACGCTGCCAGATCAAGGATGTTAATGAGACAACCGTCATTAACGCGGCCATACAGGGTCTTCGTCCAGGCTCCTTGGCCGAATACAACACACGTAAGCCTATCAAGACGGTCGCCGAGCTCTTCGACAAGATGGAGGGGTATGCGCGGGCTGAGAAAGATGCGCGGAGACGCAACGCTTCCACCCTCGATCTTGCTCAAGCGGCGGCAGCGGATGGCGAGGGTGGCGGCGACCCTCGAGCGAGCCATGATCGGCGGCCCGGAGGACCCCACAGAACAACGGCACCGGGGCGGAAGGCTCTCAAAGCGAGCGCAAAGCCTCGGCATCACCAGCGCGAGACCACAAAAGGCCCGCCATACGCCGTCGCCGAGAATGCCCTTCGAGGGCGTGAAGGCGAACTTCGGCGCGATGGCGACCCGGCGGGCAAGAGCAACTCTACTACGACAAATGGTGCGAGGTGCGGTTATGGTAATCACTACGAGACGTGCACGCGGTCGTGGAGTTACAGCGAGCGATGGCGCACCTCGGGACTTCGCCCCTTCGGCTCCTGCCGAGGTCGGGGCGGCATCAGAGGGCAGCCCTGCAAGCTTCAGCCGGGGAGGGCGCGCGGTGCCGCGCCATCAACGTCATCACCGGAGGCTCCTTATCAGGGCCCCCGTGGAGCAGCCGCAATCGTGGCTGCCGCCCCACAACATCACCTTCACCGTGAATGACGCTAGGGGCGTGGAGTTCCCTCATCAAGATCCTTTGGTCATCCGGGCCCACATCGCGGGTTGCGACGTCAGGCGCATCCTTGTCGACGGGGGGAGCTCTGCGAACATCCTGTTCACAGGGGCCCTCGACCGTATGGGAACCCACCGAAGTTGCCTGGAGCAGGCAGGAGCTCCGCTTCAGGGCATCGGAGGTCAGCCGCTGCTGGCCATAGGGTAGGTATTCCTCCCCGTCCCGCTCCACCAGGAGAGTAACATCCGGACCCAGCATGTCGTCTTTGATGTTGTGGACATCGCACACCCCTACAACGTCATACTGGGACGGCCCGCCATCAACTCCTTCGGAGCGGTCCCACACCACGCCTTCTTATGTATGAAGCTCCCGGGCCCGGAGGGTGTCATCACCGTCTTCGGCGACCAAGACCTTGCCAGGCGCATCGAAGTCGGCAGCCAGGATCTGCATCGCCCAGTGCACGCCCTACCAGACGTGCTTGGCGATGCACCCTCCGCCCCGGGGTGGACGCCTAAGCCTCGGCCCGAGGGCGGAGTCAAAAGGGTGCCGCTCCAGGCGGAGGGACAGTTTGTGTCTATTGGTGAGGGGCTCCCCCCAGAGGTCGAGCAAGATTTACTCCAGGTGCTTCGAAACAACACCAACATCTTTGCATGGTCACCAGAAGATATCAAGGGCGTGGACCGCACCGTAATTGAGCACCGCTTGGCGGTCCGCCCCGACGCCAAGCCGGTCAAGCAGAAGCTTCGCCGCATGTCCATGGATCGGCAGCAGGCGGCCAAGGTGGAGGTGGCAAAGCTTCTTCGAGCTGGAGTCATCCGCGAGGTCCACCACCCAGAGTGGCTCGCCAACCCAGTATTGGTCAAGAAGGCTAGTGGGGCCTGGCGTATGTGCATCGATTTTACGGCGCTCAACAAGGTGTGCCCAAAGGACAATTACCCTTTGCCGCGCATCGATCAATTGGTCGATGCTACCGCGGGGTGCGAGCTAATGAGTTTCTTAGATGCCTACTCCGGCTACCATCAGGTATACATGGCGGAAGACGACGAGAGCAAGACTAGCTTCATCACACCAATCGGCACCTTCTGTTTCATCAGGATGCCCTTTGGCTTGAAGAACGCGGGTGCTACCTTTACCCGCCTCGTCGCCATTGCCCTGGCCGCCCAGCTCGGGAGGAACGTCGAGGCCTACGTCGATGACGTGGTAGTCAAAACCGGCGGCTCGCTTTGCACGGCCGGGACCTTGAGAGACCTTCGACAACCTCGGAAAGCGGCATCAAGCTCAGCCCGACAAGTGCGTCTTGGCGTGCGGGCGGGCAAACTTATGGGATTCCTCGTGTCCGGACGGGGCATCGGCGAACCACGATAAGGTCGGCGCTATCTTGGGTATGGAGCGCCCAAGGCGGCGAGGAAGTCGGTGGCGGGCGCATGGCGACCTTGAGCCGCTTCCTATCCGAGCGGCGGAGCGAGGTTTGCCATTTTTAAGACACTCCACGGTGCGATGGATTTCGTTGGGATGGTGGTGTGCGGAGGCCTTCAACGCGCTCAAGAAACACTGGCGAGTCTCCCCACTCTGTCGCCCAAAGCACGAGGCTCCCCTCTGCTCTATCGGCGCGTCGGCTTCAGCTGGTCGATGCCGTCCTCATCTTAGAGGAAGGCGCTGTACAACGACTTTGTATGCCGTCTCAAAGCCCTTCAAGGCGCCAAGGCGAGATACAGAGCTTGAAAAGCTTGCTTATCGTTAGTCATGGCCTCCGTGAAGCTCGGCATTATTTTTGGCCCATCCAATCACGGTGCCTTCCTCATTCCCACTGGCGGAGATGCTGCACAACAAGGAATCCACAGGGCGCATCGGCAAGTGGGCTGCCGAGCTTGCCCCGTTTTCCCTAACATACGCCTCAAGGACGGCAATCAAATCTCAAGTCCTCACCGACTTCCTCACAGAATGGACCCGCCCGCTCAGCCCGCTCAGAAGCACGACGACCCGGTCTGGACCCTCACCGTCGATGGGGCTTACGGCGTCGCGCGCGCGGGCTTGGGCGCGGTAATTGTCACCCCCGAGGGGCAGCGCCTATCGTACTCGACGCACCTCGCGTTTCTGGCCACCAACAACACAGCGGAGTATGAAGCGCTACTCTTCGGCCTGACCAAGCTCAAGGCAATCGGTGCGCGGCGAGTGCTCGTCCGCACGGACTCGCGTTTGGTGGCCGGCCACGTAGACAAGTCATATCAAGCCAAGGACCCTGTGCGGGCTAAATACCTCGCCGCCGTAAGAGCAAGGGAAAGACATTTCTTGGGCATCACGGTCAAAGCCATCCCTCGCGTGAAAAATGAGCAGGCCGACGCTCTCGCGAAGGCGGCCAGCCAGCAGCGGGACGCGGCTCTTGTTCACCACGTTGTCCAGCAGGGCGACTAGCGAGAGCCCATCTTTAATTTCCTGCAGGGCATCGCCGAGCCAGAGGACCACGCTGAGCTCCGGCGTCTGCAACACCGTGCCAGATCCTTCCAGGTGTTTGAAGGGACGCTCTACAAGCAGGGAGTCTGTGCACCACTCCTGCGCTGCCTCTCCCGCGAAGAAGGAAAGAAGCTCCTCGCGGAGACCCACGCGGGGGCCTGCGGGTCCCACCTCGCGCCGAGGTCATTGGTCGGCAAAGCGTTCAGGCAAGGCTTTTACTGGCCGACAGCCATCACTGATGCCTAGGACCTCGTGCATCGATGCCAGGGGTGCCAGTGGATGGGGCGCATCATCCGCAGGCCCCCGACGAACCTCAATCCTATTCCCCCGGTGTGGCCGTTGGCACGCTGGGGCGTTGACATAGTGGGACCGCTCCCCCGAGCCCCAGGAGACCTGCGGTTCATGGTAGTTGCGCTGGAATACTTTTCCAGGTGGCCGGAGGCGGTAGCCCTATCCAAGATAACCTCGGCGGCCATGCAGCGCTTCCTCTGGCAGAACATCATATGTCGCTTCGGCATGCCCAGGGAACTCACCGTCGACAACGGCCTGCAGTTTGATGCCGCCCCATTCAAGGAGTTCTGCGGCGACATGGGCATCACAATCGGTTCGCCTCGGTTGGGCACCCCTATCCAACGGAGGCGATCGAAAGAAGCGACGGTGCCATCTCTGTCGCCGTCAAAAAGCGCCTAGTCGAACTACTGAAGGGCGGTGGCGGCGAGCTTCACGGCGTCCTCTGGTCTCTTCGCTGCAACGGTAACACGCCCGGCGAGTTCACGCCCTTCAAGCTTCTTTTAGCGACGAGGCGGTCACGCTGAAGAAATCAAGGCTGGATCGCGGAGGTCCTCGTCCAAGCGCCCGACGAAGAGCGTCGCGTGTCCTTGGACCTCCTCGGCGGGCGCGAGTGGCGCAGCCCAACACGTCGAAAAGTACACGCGCGCGACGATGCGTGCTCGAGACCGGTCCGTATATCGCGAAGGTTCAAGGCCAGGGATCTCGTCCTTAGAACGGCATTCCATGCGGAGACCGTTGGCAAGCTGGAGTCCAAGTGGGAAGGTCCACACATTGTGGCTGAAGCATTGCAGAAGGGAGCGTACCGCCTCGCCACACTTGAGGGACAAACTCTCCGCCACACATGGAACGCGGACAAGCTGCGGCGATATTATGCCTAGAAGTGGGACGAAGGTTATAATGGCATCAGCCCCTCCTTGTACGGTGCTCGCCCGCGCAAACGGGTATTCAATAAAGCTCGTTGTTCCCACAAATAACATTGTCTAGCCGCAATGTGCAAAGGATCACCCCCGCGCGCAGGTACACCAGTCTACGGACTTTAAATAAGACGTGGCGTCGAGGTCCGCCTCCGCACGCACCAGTCTACGAACTTTAAATAAGACGTAGCGTCGAGATCCGCCTCCGCACGCGAGAGTCCACGGACTATAAATAAGTCGTGGTGTCGAGGTCCGCCTCCGCACGCACCAGTCTACGGACTTTAAATAAGATGTAGCGTCGAGGTCGCCTCGCGCGCGAGTCCACGGACTATAAATAAGTCGTGGCGTCGAGGTCGCCTCCGCACGCACGATTATGCGGACTTTAAATAAGGCGTGGCGTCGAGGTCGCCTCCACGCGCGAGTCACGGACTATAAATAAGTCGTGGCGTCGAGTGCGCCTCCGCACGCGCGATCTACGGACTTTAAATAAGGCGTGGCGTCGAGGTCGCCTCGCGCGAGTCTACGAACTTTAAATAAGGCGTGGCGTCGAGGTCGCCTCCGCACGCGCGCGATCTACGGACTTTAAATAAGACGTAGTGTCGAGGTCCACCTCCGCACGCGAGAGTCCACGGACTATAAATAAGTCGTGGCGTCGAGGTCCGCCTCCGCACGCACCAGTCTACGGACTTTAAATAAGGCGTGGCGTCGAGGTCGCCTCACGCGAGAGTCCACGGACTATAAATAAGTTGTGGCGTCGAGGTCGCCTCCGCACGCACTCGATCTACGGACTTTAAATAAGGCGTGGCGTCGAGGTCGCCGCGCGCGCGAGTCACGGACTATAAATAAGTCGTAGCGTCGAGTCGCCTCCGCGCGCACGATCTACGGACTATAAATAAGTCGTAGCGTCGAGGTTCGCCTCCGCACGCACCAGTCTACGGACTTTAAATAAGGCGTAGCATCGAGGTCCGCCTCCGCGCGCGAGAGTCCACGGACTATAAATTAAGTCGTAGCGTTGAGGACCGCCTCCGCACGCGCCAGTCCACGGACTCTAAATAAGACGTAGCGTCGAGGTTCGCCTCCGCACGCAACAGTCTACAGACTATAAATAAGGCGTCGTCGGCTCAAACCGTAGCTTACAACAGTAAGAGTAAATGATGCATCATCCCATTGCAAAAATATGAGGTCAAATGATTACAGGTATGGGCGCGCAAGCGCGAACCCCCCCTCTCCGCCTGATATGATCAACGCCTCAGTCTTCGCGCGGCGCCGAGGGGCCCGTGCCGCTGCCATGGCCTCGGGAAACCTCTTCGAGCCAACGGAGGAAGTCCCCTACCCCGCACAGCGTTTGCTGCACTGCAACCGTCGCCGCATCCTCCCCGACGCGACTCCAGATCCGCCGGTGGAAGTTCCGGAGGCTAGGCTCGATGGAGCGGATAGCGTCCGGCAGCGCCTCCGCGGCGCCAGAAGATCGGTGAGGTTTGCCAGCTCCTGCATATGCCTACACCCACGGGTGTGAAGCATGCCGAGGACAAGGCACGCGCCAAGATAGCCGCAGTGCTCCCCGAAGGTCTTGGCGCTGCGAAGCGCAACGCCCGCCCCCTCTTCTAGCCGAGCCACTGCACAAGAGACAGCAGGGCGATCACGTGAGGACAAGTGCGGATACGTCAAGAGATGCCTGCTGCACTCTAAACAAGTTACAAGGGGCGGGGCGGCGGCGGGACAGCGGGCGGATCCGTCCGCTCGGTCATTGCCCTGGCCCGGGTATTTCCACCGGGAAGACAATGGCGCCACCCCGTACATCGTGAACTCTTCGGCCAGGTCGCGCATACTTAGCCGGCGGGCGGCGCGACAAGCCTCGAGTCTCTGCGCGTCGTCGACCTCGGCTTCACGCTTGGCAGTATTGAGCGAGATGGGCCGCCTCGGCATAACGAGCCACTCGGGCGGTCACGTGGTAATAAAACCACCACGCGTCGGCCCACCGACTCCCACTTCCCGAGGCGGCCGCGCGGGAACAGCGTCGTGTAGGACGATCGCAGCACGAAGTCCACGCTGCCAAAATTGGAAATAGCTCCATCTCCAGCCTTCTTGGGGCGGCAGCAGGCGTCGTGCAGGGTGGCGAACAGGCTCACGCTGGGATGCCGGCCTTCCGTCCGCGTTGCCCATGTGAAGACAGCCAGGCGGACTATTGCGCTCGGCATCAGCTGCGCTAACTCCAACCCATAGGTCCGCAAGACTTCGCCCACAAACATCTTTGAGGGCATGCGAAGGCCGACGTCAAAGAACGCGACGAAAACGATCGTCTCTGTCTCTTGGGGCTTTGGCTCCGTTTCGTTGTGACGGGGTAGGCCAGCCCCATCCCGATCCTCGATCTTCCCGTCGCGAACAAGCCGCTGCAGCGTCTCCTCGGTCACACGGCTCTTTCCCAACACGCGGAACCGGCCCCGAGTATTCCATGGCATCCCATCGCTGTCGGCATGCAGCGCCCGCAAAGCACCACTTGTAATCCCTAGAAGGAAGGACAATTTGTCCCAACTAGGCGAGGAGCCGCCGCGGAGGCGAGGCAGCGTCGCCATGGCTAGCCATTGTCTCCTAAAGGCGGTAAAAGAAACCAAGGCGGAAGTTGCGCTACTACCGCGCGAATAAACGAACTAAGCGGCAAGCGGGACAAAGTGCTCCCATCACGGTGAGGGCACCTTATAAAGCCCTCGCCTCCCCGCGTAAAGCGCGATTGGGCGAGAACCCACGGTTCGAATCGCACGACACGGAAAGAAGAACCGTCGGTACACGGAGGCGCGCTGGTAGGTGGCCAAGCAGCGCACAACCCAGGCAGCGCGCGCTGACACGCGTCCGCCTCCTGGGAAGCGGCGAACAGCCACGAGCACGCAACCGCCACATCCCACGACGCGCGCGATTGCAAGCGCGCGTGCCCCACCCACGCCAGCGCGCATCGCATAACGCGGCGGCTGCCTCAGCAGACGGCGTCGGCATGATTCCAACCGTCATTTAAAGCGCACTATCAAGCCGTGAGGCGTGGCGGCTGCGAACGCGGAAAGCGGCGGCGGCACAAAGACTTCCACCATCGCACGCCGCGCGTTCCCACGGCTCGGCTCGCCCACGGGGATGGGCGCGCGCGTCTCGCCGGCTGGCGCCCGGCTCGCGCCACCCGTTCGAAGGGTAGGGACGAGCGCGCGCATCTACCGGCTCGGCGCCCGGCTCGCGCCACCCTTTCAAGGGTAGGGGCGGAGCGCGCGGTCTACCGGCTAGGCGCCGGCTCGCGCCACCGTTTGAAGGGTAGGGGCGGAGCGCGCTGTCTCTTCCGGCTCGGCGCCGGCTCCGCGCCACCCGTTCGAAGGTAGGGGCGGAGCGCGCGCGTCTGCCGGCTAGGCGCCCGGCTCGCGCCACCCATTCGAAGCGTAGGGGCGAGCACGCGCGTCTGCCCGGCTCGGCGCCACTCGCTACCACCCGTTCGAAGGTAGAGGACGGAGCGCGCGTCTACTCGCTAGCGCCCGGCTCGCGCCACCCGTTCAAGGGTAGGGGCGGAGCGCGCGCGTCTACCGGCTGGGCGCTAGCTCCGCCCACCCGTTCGAAGGGTAGGGGCGGGAGCGCGCGTCTACCGGCTAGCGCGCGGCTCGCGCCACCCGTTGAAGGGTAGGGGCGGGCGCGCGCGTCTACTTAGCGCCAGCTCGCTACCACCCATTTGAAGGGTAGGGGCGGGCGCGCGCGTCTACCAGCTCGGCGCCAGCCGCGCCACCGTTCGAAGGTAGGGGCGGGCGCGCACGCGTCTGCCGGCTAAGCGCCCGCTCGCGCCACCCATTCGGCGTAGGGGCGAGCACGCGCGTCTGCCGGCTCGGCGCCGGCTCGCTACCACCCGTTCGAAGGGTAGGGGACGGAGCGCGCGCATCTACTTCCGCTAGGCGCCAGCTCGCTGCCACCCGTTCGAAGGGTAGGGGCGGAGCGCGCGTCTCACCGGCTGGCGCTAGCTCGCGCCACCCGTTCGAAGGGTAGGGGACGGAGCGCGCGTCTACCGGCTCGGCCTCGGCCCCTGGTCATGTTGAAAAAGCTCACGGGCGCGAGGACGGAGGGCCAAAGAACTTCGGCAACATGGCTTCGGCCGGTGAAGCCCTTCTCCATGAGAGGCTCTGTTGTAGGGTGGCCCCACCTAAACCAGCAGCTTCGGTAGGAGGTTATAAGGTCCAGAGTAGGCCATGTGTAATGACATAAATGCCCCTGGAGGGGATGATCAACTGTAAGGGTATAATTGTAAAAGCACTCCCCATGTATATATATATATATGGAATACAGACCATGGGGAAGACCCAAGCCATTACTCATCTCCCTCACTCTCCACTACCATCTCTCTCTCTGTTTGGTCTGTAACCACAACAGGTACTATTCACGATTACTGTTCATGCAGCCGTGGTACTGTTCATGTGAACAGTACTAGCCCAAATAGCCTAAGTTGCAAGGCCCACGGCCCACTTTGACTCGGACTGGAAAAGTGATGTAAATTGTTTTGTAGTTTTTGATATGCTAGGATGAAGTTTGGAGGTGAGACCAGATCCATCTGAAAGTAGACTCCAAGAGCTTTCCAACGAGTACTCACAGGCCCCGAGAAGCCTTTTGGATCAAAAGTTATGGCCGTTTGAAGTTGGCTTGTTACGCTGAATCCGAATTGATCTAGAGGCCGAATTGGATTCCAAAACCTGTCCAACTTGAACCCTTACTTCAATTGGTTCCAAAGTGATGTGGTGCTACAAATATATATTTTTTTATCATTAGATAGCATCATATTCTCATTTAAAATGTGTTGAAGTTGAAGAAACGAATTCACCTTTAGTTCAATCTTGATATTGGCCGCTATGGTCGTATGTGTTGGTGACGTGGTCACATCATCTTTCCCTTCTTGATAGAAAACCGTCCTCGGTTTTAACATAGGTGTAGTGCCACGTATTGCATGATCTTAATCATAAATCTTGGTACATGATAACAAACGCAACAAACTCTCATTATGTAATATCATAAGTTTTTTATCAGATAAAGTAAAATCTCTTTGAGACGAGCTCACCTCATAATTTATGTGATGCGTAGAAGCTCTTGTAATTGGAACAACAAGTATAGCAAATATTGTTGTATCCATATGGTACATGTTCTTATCATCATCCCCTTCTTGCAAACAAAGCCGTCCTCGGCTTTTGATAAGCTGAAAATATGGTAACAAAGAAGACAAGGTGTATGCATGGTATATGTATATGTCATCCGTTTTAACAGTTCTTCGTTGTTGCACAATTAATATTATAAAACAGCAATGATCATAAAAACTCATTGTATTATTAACCCAAGAGTAATCATATATGTTAATGATCAATTCAAAATTTCTCATACAGTAATTATTGCAACTTGTTTTGCAAATGTAAGTGAAACATTTAGGCAATTCAAAATTTTGAATTTGTAAACTTGTAGTGGTGGCACATATGGGCAAAACTACAACTTTTGGAATCAAGCAAAGTTCATCCATATAATCATATCTCAATTGAACAATAGCAAATTCATCTAGCCAGGGTGAAGAGATTTGTATGTTCTGCCATAATTCATCATCTTTATTCAGATTGCCCATACTAGATGGTGCAAAAAGAGTTGAACATATAGGCATTGGATGAGTACTAAATTTTACTTCCCTCTCACATTGAACATGATTCAGCATACAAGAATTGTTGTCCCAAACAGTAAGTTTCAATTCATTCATGTGATCGCAAGTTATGCATATTCGATATACAAGAAATTGATTTTCCACACCATAATCTCCAATCAAATTAAACTTATATCCAGAGGTGTAGGCACTAAATAAGAATTTTGAATATGCAAGTTCAGAAACTTTCTCCATAGCATGTGACAATTTTATAGGTAGATCCAACATGATGTAACACAATGAATTAGCAGGAGAAATTCTAGTCAAAACTTCTTTATGTGTTATTAATTCGACATGTGCAAAATTATGAGAATTTAGATCAACACATGGTTTATTTAAGTCAACACAAGGAATATCAAAAGATTGCACTATAGTAGGTATATACTCACAAGATTGCTCTATGTCTTGTTGTAGCACCAAATCAGTACCGTGGGCGACAATAGCACCATGTTCTTTACCTTTTTGGCTCTCCTCAAATGATGTAAGTGCATCTATCTCCTTATCTTCATTCTCAACCAATGGGGTCAATGATTCAATCAGCTCATGCTCCTCTTCGGCATGGTTCTCAACTACCTACAAGTTGTTAGTCACAGAAAAGGGCACAAACACATGTTTGTTTTCATGATCATCACCATTACCTGCAAGGTTAGTTGCAAGAGCATATTCATCCTCAACATCACTAGCACTTACATAACCACCATCTTCTGTCGCAATGTACGCCCGCTGACTTGGGCAATCTCTTATGATGTGGCTTATCCTTTTATAACGGTGGCACACAATGCCCGTTGTACGACCCATGGAAGCAACCGATGAAGAGCTCTGTGCTGGTGCTTGCACACTAGTAGATTTGCTCGTCTCGGGTGCGCGTGATGGTGCTACTGAACGCGCCCTACTCACAGAGGGGGCAGCAGCTCGACAAACAGGAGGTAGGGCTATCTTAGCTTGCCCAGGCGTCGATCTCGATGTAGATGTACCTCTAATGTTGCTCCTTGTCCTTTGTTGCCTACCTTGCAATTCTTTTTCTGCCAAACAAGCAAGCTGGAACAATCTATTGATATCGTTATACTCTTTGTAATCAATTATGTCCTGAATTTCACGCCTTAAGCCCCCATAAAAACGAGCCATCTTATCCTCCTCATCCTCTACAACATTACAACGCAGCATGCCTATTTGTAGCTCTTGATAATATTCCTCGACAGATTTATTACCTTGGTCTAAGCGCTGCAATTTCTTACCCATATCATGTTTAAAAGCAGGAGGAACAAATCTAGCACGCATAGCTACCTTCAATCTATCCCATGTATCAGGTGCTAAACCAGAATTAACTACTTGAGTCCACCAAATGATAGCAGAATCTTTAAATTCACTAGTAGCTTGTCTAACTCTATGCACTTCAGGAACTAGATGGGAATTGAATTTTTGTTCAACTGTCATCTCCCAATCTAGATAAGTTTCAGCGTCATAAGTACCCGCAAAAGATGATATGGTAAACTTGACTTTAGCAAATGGGTCATCATTAGCATGAGCATTGTGGCGCTGAAAATTATTACCTCCCATAACGTGACGGTTTTGATGTGCGCGGTGTCGTGGGTGTGCATCTTGGGCAGCAAATGCAGCAGCACCGGCGTCACGGTTTTGTCTCCCATTTTCATATCCCTCCTCACGATCTTGGCCCACATCGTGATCATACTCGCGTCCATTGTTTAGTGGCCGATTCACCATTCTTTCAAAGTGTGCAGTGAGTGCTACAATACTCTCATTGATGGAGCGCGTTGTAGCTTGAAACTTTCTATCGATGTCCTCAGTAATGGTAGTGCGTTGTTCATCCAAGAGCGTTATGAGCTCTCCCTTTAAAACACACTCTTGATCATCAGATGACCCACCTGTCATGGTTAGTAGACAACAAAAGACAACACAAAGGTATTATCCCTATCAACTACTAGGTGGTGGAAGGTGGAATCATACATTCTCAAGCGTCTTACCACACCCTTACAAGTGTTCTTACTAATGCTGCAGGTGGTACAACTGGTGGCTGGTTCGTGACACCGTGTCAAGCGTGGGTATGATTGCAAGAGATAACCTGTTCTGATCAAGAGTATGTGGAGCTTGGAAGGCACTATATGTAGCAATAGAGAACAATCAGTTAATTTCAGAATTTGCATAAAATTGAATTATAGTTCGTATCTTGCATTTAGCCTATGTTGCTGATCAACCAAGAATAGAAGAAGGCTAAAAAAAAGTGTATGGCAATGTGTATGAGTGGTAAATACAAGATAATTCAATCCAATGCAATCTAGAATTGAAGAACACAAGGATTGACCCAAAACTGAAAACTGCAGATTTCTGTCCACTGGACAGCACGTCGGTATTTTGGCCGTAACTTTTTTCAGATTTCTCTTTTTTACTGATTCTTTTTTTCTCTGTTTTCTGACGGCCTTTTCCACAGATTTCCTTTTGGGGTTAACTTCCGAAACCTGACACAGAAATTCGCACAAAAATCACAACTGCTGACTATTGCAGATTCAAAACAGATAATTGGGTAAACTTTCACCGCACATATCTCTTAACTGCCTTACTTTAATGACGTGAAATTTTACAGATAGATGGATAATGAATTTTTTAATCTAATGGCGGTAGTTTCACTCAAACATAATCTCGGAATCAAAAGTTATGTCGTTTTTGGTGGCGGTTGCAGAGAAAGAAAAAATCAGCCAAATTGGAATTTAGGGTTTGGGGTGGGGAATTTTTCTTTTGTTTAGATTTTTAATGGAACAAAGATTTTTCCTTTTTGTGTGTTTTAGGGTCATAGCCGAATTAGAGTTTGATTCATCATGTCTAGTCGGCCCTAGGCCGTGCGTGAGTCATGGAAGGCGCCTTAAGTACCCTTGCCCCTCCCTTGTATCGAGCAGACCACTTTTGATAATAGAATACTCTTGTTCTTTCTGTTGGCCGAACCTAATGTGACGATAGCCCGATCTTCCGAGAGATACTGATAAGTCAATTGTGGAGATCTCGACGTTGATGATCCAAAGGCTTCGACCAAAATAGATCGAACCCCTCGCAATCACTACACCACTGCTCCGTTGGTTATCATCCGTGCCGAACACGGTTGACCTCGCCAAGAAGGCTATCTCCTGCAAGTGAATCGAGAACACAAGCAAGAGAGTTTAAGATGCAATCTGAAATTGTATTGCGAATAATGACAAGGGACGTGGTACTATTCACGGTTATTGTTCACACAGCCATGGTACTGTTTATATGAACAGTACCGACCCAAATAGCCTAAGTTATAAGGCCCACGGCCCACTTTGACTCGGACTGAAAAAGTAATGTAAATTGTTTCGCAGTTTCTGATCTGCTCGGATGGAGTTTGGAGGTGAGACTAGATCCATCTAAAAGTCGACTCCAAGAGCTTTCTAACGAGTACTCACGGGCCCCGAGAAGCCTTTTGGATCAAAAGTTATGGCCGTTTGAAGTTGGCTTGTTACGCTGAATCCGAATTGATCTAGAGGCCGAATTGGATTTCAAAACCTGTCCAACTTGAACCCTTGCTTCAATTGGTTCCAAAATGATGTGGTGCTACAAATATATATATTTTCATCATTAGATAGCATCATATTCTCATTTAAAATGTGTTGAAGTTGAAGAAACGAATTCACCTTTAGTTCAATCTTGATATTGGCCGCTATGGTCGTATGTGTTGGTGGCGTAGTCACATCATCCTTCCCTTCTTGATAGAAAACCTTCCTCGGTTTTAACATAGGTGTAGTGCCACGTATTGCATGATCTTGATCATAAATCTTGGTATATGATAACAAACGCAACAAACTCTCATTATGTAATATCATAAGTTTTTTATCAAATAAAGTAAAATCTCTTTGAAACGAGCTCACCTCATAATTTATGTGATGCGTATAAGCTCTTGTAATTGGAACAACAAGTATAGCAAATATGGTTGTATCCATAGGGTCCATAGGGTACAAGTTATGGCGCTGTTGTTGTACGTAGCTACATCTCTACTGTATTCTACCTCCCGTCACACTGTCGCTACCCATGGGGTCACCGAGACCATGGGATTCCATTTTGCTTCTCGCATGCCGCCTTCATTGTCCCCCTCACCGGCGCCAAGCTTAACCAGAGCTCCCATGACATTGCCCCATTTTTTCTTTTGTCTCGTCCTCTGTTGACTGTTGGTAAAGAGAGGAGAGGAATAAGAAGAAAAGGAGAATGAGAGGATCAGAGGTTGACTGGTCAGCGTGTCTAACTATATATTTTTTGTGTATTTGATGGTCATGCTGATTAGGCTGCCACATCACCTTAAAACAAGTCTACATATCAAAAAAATTTACCATATTAGCGCCACCTCAAGCAAAACCTCCTTCAATCTATCTCAGAGGGTAAAATAAAACGGTATTAATATTTGAAAGGATAAACTATTTGATTTTACCGTTAAAGGTTGAAACTCACACGAGCGAAGTTGATGACTAACACAGAGTTATCCTTTGAAATACGGCCTTCTTAGTTTGGATAAGGAAGCCAGAGCCGTTGTGGCGTTAGCAGGCCCAATGATTTCGATGGCCAACTGGAAAACAACGAAACCGGCAGTGGTTTTCTGAAAGCCGGACTAGCTACAGTAAAAAGCCAAACCAAATCAGCACGAGCCCGGACCGAGCGAACGCGCGAGCGGGGCTGCTGCGAGGAGACTCGTGCTGCTCTGCTGCTCCAAAACGTCTCCTCCTGCACCCCCCCTTCCTTCCTCCTCACCTCGCATTCGCACTCTGCCACTGGTCTACTCGCACCTTCCCCCTTTCCTTCGCGTCCTCTCCCCCCTCCACCCGGAAAGGAAAGGAGGAGAAAAGGAATCCTCTTTTCTCTCTTCTTGCTTGTATGGATCGGCTGGGCTCCAGGCTCTTAATGCCGAGCTTTCTTGATTCGATCCATGGCCACCGTGCGGGCGACATGGTGGTAGCACTCCTGTCGTAGAGTTGGAGATTTGTTGTCCCCTCGCATGGCCTTGTGAGCCTCCTCTTCTTGATGCTTGCCAGAGCAGGATGGTAGGACACAGGCGAGCATCCTGGTTTTCTTGATTTCCTGCTTTCTTTGTTGTTTGGATTTTTATTTCTTGGTTTCTTGCTGGTTCTTGGTTTCGCTTTGCATGAAATGGTTGAATTGAGATGTTATAGCTGCTTCTTTGTGGGTTTCGAGTTCGTGGGTTTATTAGAATTTGAGAGCTTCTTGATCTCCTATCTCGAGAATTTTGATTCATTACATCAGATTTTGATCTCGATTTTTGGGGGGATTAAAGTGGGGATTTTCGATTTGATTGTCCAGATCTTGGTTTGTTTTCCTCAGAAAATTTTTCTGACGTTTACATTTGATTGCAGGCAGATCGATGTTTTCGAGGGGGAATCAAGAATTGGTACCCTGAATTGCTGCAGAACTTGCCACGAACAATTCCAACACACCTGCGCCAATGTGGGTCTGAATGAAGCCTGGTAGAGCCGATGGTAGGAGCAGCGCTGCAGAGGATCCCCTTCTTGTGGATCCTCCTGTTCCTCTTCTCAGTGCTGCTGTCAGTGTCGGTGGCGGCCGTCGATTTCAGCCACTGTGGTAGCTGCGACTATGGCGACGGTAGCCTCTGGAGTACAGAGAACATACTGCAATGCCAGAAGGTGAGCGACTTCCTGATCTCCGCAGCCTACTTCTCCATCCCGCTGGAGCTGCTCTACTTTGCGACGTGCTCCGACCTCTTCCCCTTGAAATGGATCGTCCTGCAGTTCGGTGCCTTCATTGTTCTCTGCGGGCTGTCACATCTCATCACGGTGTTCACATATGATCCCCATTCGTTCCATGTTGTGCTTGCCCTCACCGTTGCAAAGTTCTTGACTGCACTTGTGTCATTCGCAACAGCCATCACGCTGTTGACGCTGATACCACAGCTGTTGAGGGTGAAGGTCAGGGAGAACTTCCTGAGGATTAAGGCCCGAGAGCTGGACCGGGAAGTGGGGATGATGAAGAGGCAAGAGGAGGCAAGCTGGCATGTGCGGATGCTCACGCAAGAGATACGCAAGTCACTTGACAGGCACACAATCTTGCACACCACCATGGTCGAACTGTCTAAGACGTTGGAGCTGCAGAATTGTGCTGTTTGGATGCCTAATGATAGCAGGACTGAGATGATCTTGACACATCATTTGAGAGAAAGGAAGATAACGGAGTCGCACAGCGGCTCAATTCCGATCGATGACCCAGATGTGGTTGAAATAAAGGCAACAAAGGATGCAAAAGTTCTCGGGCCAGAGTCAGCACTTGGGATTGCAAGCAGAGGCAAGCTTGAAGCAGGGGCTGTAGCTGCGATACGGATGCCAATGTTAAGGGTGTCAAATTTCAAAGGAGGGACTCCAGAAGTGATGGAAACAAGATATGCTATTTTGGTTTTGGTTTTACCCAAGGATGGTTCTCTAGGGTGCGGTCAACAGGAGTTGGAGATTGTTGAAGTAGTTGCTGATCAAGTTGCAGTCGCCCTATCACATGCTGCAGTTCTGGAGGAGTCCCAATTGATGCGAGAGAAGCTTGCTGAGCAACATAGAGACTTACTGCGGGCAAAGCATGAAGCCATGATGGCAACTGAAGCTAGGAATTCCTTTCAGAGTGCCATGTATGACGGAATGCGAAGGCCAATGCACTCAATCCTTGGGCTTGTCTCAATGATGCAGCAGGAAAGTATGAATCCTGAGCAAAGGCTTGTAATGGATGCCATTATCAAGACAAGTAGTGTTGCCTCAACATTGATGAATGATGTCATGCAAACATCGACGATGAATCATGAGCATTTATCTTTGGTGAGGAGGCCATTCAACCTCCATTCCTTGATTAAGGAAGCAGTCAGTGTTGTAAGATGTCTAACTGGTTGCAAGGGAGTTGATTTTGAGTTTCAAGTGGATAATTCTTTGCCCGAAAGGGTCGTTGGTGATGAGAAGAGGGTTTTCCATATTGTCTTGCACATGATAGGTACTCTAATACACCGATGTAATGCAGGCTATCTCTCGTTATATGTGAATAGTTATAATGAAAAGGAAGAGAGGCATAACCAGGATTGGATGCTGCGAAGAGCAAACTTCTCTGGCAGCTATGTATGTGTGAAGTTTGAGATTAGGATTAGAAAATCCAAAGGCAATCTTTTGAGTTCATCGTCTAGCCAAATAAGTCAAGGGCCCAACTCTAATAGTTCTGAGATGGGGCTTAGCTTCAACATGTGCAAGAAGATTGTCCAGGTATACTAAACAACTCTTGAGCATTCTATAACTGATAGGAAGCAAACTGGATTCACACCATGCATTGAATTACTCATGGTTCATGCTTCTCATGTCATATTACCGATAAAAGTCGATTAGACTTCACATTTGTTCAAGATTACGATGCCAGAGAACTTTTTTTTTTAGCCGAAGTGTTCCATCTTTTTCATTACTCATTTCACCTCAGATTGCATGAGTCATGGAAACATTATTAGATGTTAGAAAGTACTATAACTTAACGTGGAGTGCTAGGAAACTTGTTATAACCTGCAGATTTTCCTGTTTTGATACTGTTATTAACAATTGAGTTAGCATATATGGTTATACACCATTCTTAAACTGTCAAACCACTCAGGATTTTCTGCCAACATACTTTGCGTTCAAAGCTCCATTTGTTGTAGTGACGCTTTAGCCAAAAATCATCTTATACTACTTCCTGCTGTTTGAACTACTAGTTAAGCATTATGTGATTGGCTGCAAAGAATTGCAATGCTTGTTTTCCATTACTATATTTTATGACGCTTGTGAATCAAATTCTCAACAAATCTATTTGTGACGCTGAGAGTTTGTGAACAATATGTTCAATCGATTATTCAAGTTACCAATCTGCTCTTGGTCTGATGTATAATCCAAATAATTTCTTTTTGCTGATGTGAAGCCTTTTGCTCTGCTGCAGATGATGAATGGTAATATTTGGTCGGTATCAGATTCGAAAGGCCTCGGAGAAACTGTCATGCTCGCCCTCCAGTTCCAGCTGCAACATGTGACCCCAGTGTCTGGAGCATCCTCGGAGTTATACAGATCATCACCAATTCCCAACTTTAGTGGACTCCATGTCCTTCTTGTAGACAGTGATGACACCAACCGAGCCGTTACTCACAAGCTCCTTGAGAAGCTTGGTTGCCGAGTCTTTTCGGCCACTTCCGGCATCCAATGCATGAGCTCCTTTGCCAGTGCTGAGTCATCTTTCCAGCTGGTGATTCTTGACCTCACCATGCATACAATGGATGGATTTGAAGTAGCTCTCGCAATCAGGAAGTTCAGGAGCAATTGCTGGCCGCCGCTGATTGTTGCCCTAGCAGCAAGCACCAACGACAATATGCGGGATCGATGCCAACGGTCTGGAATAAACGGTCTGATCCAGAAACCAGTCACATTAGCAGCACTGGGAGATGAACTGTATAGAGTCCTTCAGAACAATTGAAAGAGCCTGATTGTTCTCATTTCTTTCGATCTTAATAGATTGCTGTAGCTTGATTAATAGTTACTTCGCTAGTAGTTTCTGCCAGGTTAGGTCCATACAATCACAAAACATTTGCACAAAGGAAATGTATAGGAAGATGAAAACAGCCTGCCTTTTGCTTGGTTCCTTTGGTGAAGGAAGGTGGAAAATTTTGAAGAGGTCATACAGTTAGAATTTAGACTTATTCATTTGTAAACCCTCTTAGATTATTAATCATTTATGAGGTAAATTATTCATGGAAGTTAGCTTGTGATAGTTTAGGTTCATGAACTAGCACTAGATACTGGTTTGGACGAAATCCAAGGGGCTATTGATCTGGTAGTTGCACTTTTGAGATGGGTGGATGGATTCAGTGAATGCAACATAAATGTCCAAAGGAACTTGTTATTACTGGTTAGACATGCTGAAAAGTAGGTAGAATTAGACTAAAGACAAGTAGGCAGAGTATGCTATTGATGCCGACTTTCTATCTTGAAAAGGAAAAACTAGTACTTAATTAGTACAATCTTGATTTGGTGGGCAATGTTAAGATGCACTGCATCTGCGCTCATACTAGTGTCACTGAGGAGAAAATTAGCGGATGTTTCCCTTGCCATTTGCTAGCAGTGACATGTGGGTGCATATGATTTTCTTCCTGAATCGTATATTCACTTTTAAGACCAGCAACTCTCCAATGAAAGTCCAATTACCTAAACATCTGGTAACTTGAGTGTTGAAGTTTCTGAGGATCTCAAGAGCTGCTTATCAATTATCAAATGTGAATAACATGTAGACGGCTCTGTCAAATGTCTAAACTAGGTGCTGTTTTATTCATGCCATGCAAGTGGTTGACATTTTCCAGTTCCAACCCCCAGTTCATTTGTAGGATCCCAAGCAATGGTCGATTCTCCTATGAGAAAAATTAAAATTAAAATTAACTTTAGGGGACAATCTGCAGACAGGTGTAGCTTTGCGTGGGGAAAATCCAGTTGACAGACAAGTTCTTTCAGTTTTAGGTGCATAAAACTTTTCAATCCCTTGGTATTGACATTTTGACCCCCTTGTCATTAATTCTATATTATACTTTGACTATAATAACACAACATGTAAGAGTTCTGCCTGCCGTCACACATATTCTTCAATCCCAAGCATTCCATTCACCTGGACAAGGGTTCATCTTTTATATTTTCCCTTATTGAAAAATGGGCAAAAGATGCTTTAGGTGAAGGCTATGCATTGGACAAACATATAGCTAGTGAGTAGTGACCATTGCTGTAATCATGTACTTGCAATTTACTTGACCCTCTTTAGAAGTGTCAGACTTTTGTCTAAAAAAGGAGAAATCATTAGCTTCTGAAGTTTCTCTGCACAAAAACCGCAACCAGAAACCAGGTCCAGTCCCCATTGCTATTTGAAACTTGAGTGAAGTTTCTTTCAACTGAAAATTGGAGTTATGAGCTGCTACTAGATGGCAGAAACAAGCCATCCATGTGATCCATCCAATCTGTGCCAAAAACAAAAACTAAGAAAAAAAAATCCTCGTATGATGTCTTTATGCAAGGAATCAAGGACCAAGTTGGGAAACCTTCCTACCCATATTGATCTTGCGCTTGTACTCACACCACTCCATTTCTGAAACTCACTTTGCCAAGAAAGTGTTTGCAACTACTCAAGATGCACAGTGATCTGCTTATGTACTATTATCATGCCCAATTAACTTTGTGCAAAACCTATTTGCCAAACATTGCTTCTAGGTTGTGGCTGTACATAGTGCTGCTGCTGGTGTTCTTGAAATTTTTATGTCAAGTGGATTTGGAGCTCCTGCAGTGTGATGCACCCGAAAATCCTTCAGATCTGGTTGGATTTTTCCTTTGCTGCATGAGCTGGCCATGCCTGCAAGTTGCCACATCCAGTGTGCCTTGTTAAATGTTGCTACTGTGGCTAAAGAATGCTTCATCCATCCATCCATTGTGTGCGCGCGCGCCTGCCTTTACTGTCCCTGACCAAATACATTGCTCTGTGGATAGGTACGGGAACTGCCTGCTGCTTGGATGCATATGCAGCAAACCTGTGGCTCAAAACTAGTACTACCTACTACCTGTCTTGGAAAATGGCCTACCTGTAGAGGGCTAAGATTAACGATAGGCAGCTCTTTTCGATTTATAATTTATGATTTATAGTTTTTTAAATAAATAAATAAATAAAATAATTTCTACTCCGTCTTTTTAGAGTAGTTTATTGAGATATTTTTTTCAAAACGGCTTATCGACTTATCAGCATTCGGTTCGTTTGTATAAATGCTCGTGCTAGAATCAAAAGCTATCAGCCACAGCCAAAAAGAACCCGCCCAAAGTCTTAGAAGTTGGAAGCAAATTGCAGACAACTAAGCCAAGAAACAGACTTGGCCAAATGGGCCGCCTGGCACAGCCCCACACAGATCTGTGTAGGTATGGCCTGGTTGGCCCGATTAGCTAAACAAGTCGTGCCGTGTCAGTCCACGGGCTTAACCTTGGACCCAGACATCACACAAAGTGGTTACAAGCTGTCATGCCGGCCCAAGCACATGTAGCCTGATGGACCAAAGATGACCCGTTTAGCATGCAGGCCTAGGCCGCCTCCCTCCGCCGCGTGTTCCTTGGCGCTCGCGCTGTCGCCAGCAAACAAATAAACGGGACAGCTTTTTCTTCGCCTTTTCGAAGTGGCTTATCGGAACAACTTTTTCAAAATGGATTATCAACTTATTGGTATTTGGTTCATTCGTACAAATGCTCGCGCTAGAACAAAAAGGCATCAACCATAGCCATAAGCCATCAACCGCAGCCGAAAATAACCCACCCAAAGTTTCAAAAGTTGGAAGCAAATTGCAGACAACTAGGCCAAGAAACAGACCTAGCCAAATGGGCCGCCAAGCATGGACCCACACAGATCCATGTAGGCACAACCCGGTTGGCCTAATTAGCTAAACGGGCTATGCCGTGTCGGTTTACGGGCTTAGCCTCGGACCTAGGCACAACCAAAGGAGGTTACAAGCCATGTCGTGCTAGCCTAGGCACATGTAGCTTGACGAACCAAAGATGGCCCGTTTAGCACGCAAGCCCGAGCCACCTCCATCGCGCGTGGCCCTGGACCGCCGCCGCCTCCTCTCATGGCTTGTGCTCCTAGCTCCACTCTCTCTCTCTCACTGGTGTCGGCATCGACAATGGCTATGCAGCCAGTGAAGGTAGAGGTGGCGGCCGAGCAGTGAAGTGTGAGAGGGAGCAGGCGGTGGGAAGGGAGGAGGTGGCGGTCGGGAGGGGAGGGAGGAGGCTATGGTCAGGCCGGGGAGGGAGGAGTGAAGGAAGCCAGAAATAGAGGAGGCAGGCTGCCCTGTTGGTCAGGAAGGGAGCCAAGGAGGAGGTGAGGAGTCAGTAGGGGAAAGGAAGAATAAAGTGAGATAAATAAATAGAGACAAAAAAGAGAATTATGAACTATTTGAATATGGAATAAAGAGCTTTACTTATGTTTACATCGCTGCCTCATTAAAAACATTGCCAAGTAAAAACTTAATCTGAGAAAACCTTGCCTAAGAAAAAAAGAGTATAGCCTACAACTCTACATGCATCAATGTTCTTTATGTTATTGTCCAGATAAAGATTGTCAAATGACTCTACCAACTCTATATTTTCGACAGGATGTTGTCATGTGTTGACTTGTTCCCATCTTTGATCGTATGAAGTATTTTCACTATCTCGCTTATGAGACTTGTTCTTCTCTCCTCTAGTATTCTCCCAGAAAGGCTAAAGGCAGACTCAGAAGAAACTGTTGAGATTGGAACAATTAACACATCCGATGTGCTAGTACGGATAGCACCGGATGTGTCATCTTATGCTCCTACCACCACTTCAAAATGTTGATATCCTCTTGGCACGACACCGTGTTGCTGTCTAAATAGGTGGATAGCTCCCCAATGTTGTGCTCGCTTTGTCTTGCTTCAATGCTTGACATCGTAGAAAAACCTGAACCTCCGGAGGAAGAACCTATACCACAGATCTTACCTCACGTGGTTTTCTTCTTACCTGCAATGGGTGGTGGTAGAGGTCGTTGTAAGCGAACTCTCTAAAACTTTTGGTCATACTTGTGGTAAGCATCGGTTAGTTGAGTACGAACAAATGAAAAATAGCTGGAATAATATATCCCCGCTGCATCACCTAGAACTTGGAGAACATTGCTGAATCCTTGAAGTTTAGCCCTAGGATCTAAAATAAATGCAAAAGCATATAAAATAAGAATTTCCTTCCAATATTTCAAAATTTTAGATTTTGTAGAAAATATAGCCTCTTGTAAAACTATATCACTTTCATTAGCCTGCAAATGAGTAGCAATTTCAAGAATATGATATACAATTACAGGAGATGTTGGGTAAAAACTACAAATAAAGCAACAGTGGAATTGTTTGACGCGAGAAATCGCTCATGGATTTCTGGCACCGGGGTTATAAGATGCGGGCATGCCATTTTGTTTGACACAAGAAATCACTCGCGGATTTCTGGCCATGGGGTTACAGGATGCGGACGTGCCAGTGTACTAAAGTACACAAAAATAAATAAACACAATAAAAGATAGGAAAACATATATTTTATTCATTCATTTGAGAAGAACAAAATTATAGATCCTTTATATATATATATATATATATATATATATATATATATATATATATATATATATATATATATATATATATATATATATATATATATATATATATATATATATATATATATATATATATATATATATATATATATATATGTGTGTGTGTGTGTGTGTGTGTGTGTGTGTGCACACTCAGCTTCGCTTTGCATAGCATATCTGACATAGACAATATGGTGTCCTAGCTCCCGGGGCCTCGGGAGGCCTCTCAGTTAATTACATCCGTAGGGTAACTCACGGAAAACCTCCGATTAAGCTGCGCATTGGTCGTCGTCTTCAGTCTTTGCCTTATGTTCCTCATGCAAGGGATGAATGATTAATGAAGGTATGGCGTTGGTATTATCCATAGCCTCGTTGGTCTATGGGGCTGTTGACAGCGTGGTCATCACACTTGATCGCGCCCACCCATGCCATTCGACCTCGTCGGTATCAAATGGGCACAACAGAAGTGATTTGAAGTATGCATGATTCACGTCTACATGACCAATCTGACAACAATGGCGGCTAGAATCAGAGTCGTAGATATAGCCTGAGTAGAAGAATTAGTAGAGTAGGCCACAAAGGTCAAGTATCAATGTGATCAACAGCCATCGAAAGCCATCCGTGGTCGAGATTCATCATAGTCAAAACCTGCCAAGAAACGTCTGTGGTTGAAATCCATCAGGAGACGCCCATGATCAAAATCCATAGTGGTCGAAACCCATCAGAAGCACTTAGTGGTCGAGTATCACTATGGTTGAATTCGTCGGGAAATCTCTATGGTCGAAAATCACATAGTCAAAACCCACTGGGAAACATCCATGTTCGGCAATACACCGTGGTCGAACGCATCGAAAAACGTCCGTGGTCGAAACCCACCATGGTCGAAACCCCATCAGAAGACAGTCGTGGTCGACGGTCACAATAGTCAAAACCCATCAACAGTCAGCTGTGGTAAAAAATAACCATGGTCAAAGCCCATCGGAACACAACCATTGTTGAACAGTCACAATAGTCAAAACCCATCGAAAAAAATCTGTGTTCGACAACACACTATGGTCGAACGCATTAGAAAATGTTCGTGGTTGAAACCCATCAGAAGACAGCCATGGTCGACCGTCATAGTAGTCGAAACCCATCAGCAGTCAGCCGTGGTCGGAAATCACCGTGGTCAAAGCCCATCGGAACATAGCCATGGTTGAAACCCACCGTTGTCGAAACCCATTGGAAAACGTCCATGGTCGAACAGTCACAGTAGTAGAAGCCATTGGGAAATATCCGAGGTTGACAGTCACCGTGGTCGTAGGTCATCGTAGTCAACACCATCGGGAAACATCTGTGGTTGAAAGTCACATGATCGACACCATCAGGAAACATCTAGGGTCGACAGTCACTGTAGTCACAGGTCACCGTAGTTGACACCATCAAGAAACATCCATGGTCAAAAGTCACTTAGTCGATACCATCGGGCAATCTCCATGGACGGAAGTCACTGTAGTCAAAAGTCACCGTGGTCAAACTCATCGTGGTCGAATGCATCGGGAAACATCCGAGGACAAAATCCATCATACTCGAAACCCATTGGAAGATGTCCGTGAGTGACAATCATAGTTGTTGAAACCCGTCAGTAGATGGTCGGGGTCGAAATTCACTGTGGTCGAAGCCCATCAGAAGATGTACGTGATCAAAACCCACTATGGCCGAAACCCATCAGAAGAACATCCGTGGTCGAAACCCATCGGAAGAATGTCCATGGTCAAAATCCATTGTGGTCGAAGTCGAAGTCATAGCAACACTATAGCGCCCTGGTTGAAGAGAGTCGGTAGCGCTCGTAGTCGTACTCGAAGGAGTATTGTACCACACAGGCTTAATCATCGTAGCACTCGTGCTTGAAGTCGTGCTCGTAAAGTACGGTAGCGCACTGGCCGAAGATCATATCTGGGGAGTACATGAGCATACTTGGTCAAGCATGTACTATAGCGCACTAGTCGAAGATTGCCATAGCACCAAAGTCGATGGGGTACTTGTTGGAGTATTGGAACTACCGACCACTGATCATGGTTGTAAGGAGTACTTGTAAAAGTATGGTAGCACACTGGTTGAGGGGAGTACTCATTGGAGTAATGGAGCTATCGCCCATTGATCATGGTTGTAAGATAGGTTGACCATCACTGTATCACCGTGGTCGTAAAAATACCTACAGCATCATGTCACCATGATTGTAGGGCATGCTCGTAGAAGTACGGTAGCCCCGTGGTTGAAAGGGGTACTCGTAAAATTACGGTAGCTATCGATCATTGCTCATGGTCGTAGGTCGGGAGCTATCGACCATTACCCGTAGCCAACAGTCAGAAGCCGTCGCCATTAGTTATGACAGTGGTCGAAGGCAGTCATTGACCTTGCTTGTAGCCAGTAGCCAGAATACCAAATGGCAAGGATAGTTGATGACGCTCAAGTGCAATGAGTAGTCAGGAACATCCGAGTGCCAAATGCAATCGACGAGGCCCAAGCACGATGAGCGATCGAAGGCGTACGAGTGCCAAAAATGGTCATGTGCGTCTGAGTATGAAGGACGCTTGACGACGTCTGAACACGATGAACTGTTGTAGACGACCGAGTATGGAAGGCGGACGGAAGCATCCATGTCTGACAAGCTATCGGAGGCGCTCACGTGTGGTATGCAGTCGAAGGCACTCGATTTTGAGAATCCATTGAAGACATCCGAGTGTCCAAGTTGGTCCGAGAAGCTCGAGCACAGCGAGTGGTCATGGATGCCCAAGTATTGAAGTCGTTCGGGGAAGTCCGATTACGACAAGTAGTCAGAGGCGTAAGAGTGCTAAAGTTTGCCACGCACATCTAAGTATGAAAGATGGTCGAGGACACTCGAGTATGGCAAGCAGTCATAAGAAACCGAGTACTGAAGGTGGTCAGAGGTGCCTATCTTTGACAAGCGATCGAAGGTGCTAGTGTACGACAAGCAATCAGAGGCGTCCGAGTTCAAGAAGTCGTCGAAGGTGCTTAACTTCATCGAGCGATTGTAGGCATCCATTTCTGGGAGGTGGTCAGAAGCGTTTGACTCCAGCAAGCGGTTGCAGGTGTTCGTCTTTGGAGACGGTCAGTAATGCTTGACTTCGACCAGCAATCAGAACGTTTGCCTTCAAAAATGATCGGAGACCTCGGTTTTGCGAAGCGATCGATGGCTTGACTTCAGCCAGCAAAAGTGATCAGAGGCTTGACTTCGGAAGCAACCAGAGACCTTGGCTTTGGAAAGCGATCGGAGGCACCTGACTTCAGCCAACGATCGAAGGCGTCATTCTTCCAAAAGCGATCGGAGACATGCCCGACTTCGGCAGTGATTGAAGACCTTGACTTTGCAAAGCGATCAGAAGCACTGACTTTGGAAGTGATCAGAGGCGCATGACATCGACCAACGATCGGAACATTTGCCTCCGAAAAGCAATCGAAGGCTCTTAGCTTTGCGAAGCGACCGGAAAGTGATCAGAGGTGCCTGAGTTCGGCTAGCGATCGAAGGCGTCATTCTTCTGGAAGCAATTGAAAACATCCTCAGGGGCCGTGAGCCACATCTCGGTGAGCCCTAGAGCACCTAAGCAGCCATAGTCGCTGGGCGACATTGTACGTAGCCGCCATTCATCATATGCAAATTAAGATGTAGAGGAAAGAGGGGAGAAAATATCATTACCATGCTGAACATGGGATGCCATGGCCTGGTTCTATAGATCGTTGCCTCGAGTCTCTCTGACTTCTCCTTCTTCTTCTTTCCCTCCTCTGTTTCTTTGGGGTGCGCTTGTGTCTTCGTCGCTGTCTATCTTCTCTCGTGGGTGCTAAGGGGTCTTTCCATCCGGGACCGTCTTCCTGTGTGCCATGGGGTCTCCCCCTCTCCTCCTCCTGGTGAGTGGATGTGCTACCCCTTTTATAGGCATGAACAAGGGCTGTAGGCCTCATATGCGGCTCCCACATGGTGCTGATAATGCTGTTTAAATTGAGATAAGAGTCCTAATTGACTATAGATAACTTACCTTTCCGAGCTCTGCTTTCATATCGGAGATTTGTTAAGCGTTATCTCCAACTGGATGAGGATACAGTGCGACAATGCCTTGTTGTTGCTGATCTACAATCGTGATCGAACTATACAACGTGGTCGAAGACTGATTGACGCAACGTGGTCGACACATGTGATCGCAAGCACAGCTCGATGCCCCTAAGTGACCGACAACGTGGTCGTATGAGACGCGGCGCCACGGTACTCGTGAGCTTATAGCGCCGTGATCGAAAGACCGAGAGGAAGGTGCTATGGTCAGAGCAATGGTTGACACAACATGGTCATAATAACCAGTCGACACGGCGTAGTCAATACACGTGGTCGTAATAGTCAGTCAACATAATGTAGTCGATACGACGTGGTCGTAGTACGTATCTGTAAAAGCACTAGGGCACTGTGGTCGATGGTCGACACAACGCGGTAGAAATGGCCGTGGTCAAGTGGCCCTAATGTAAGGCGCAACACACTGACTACCTTACAGCTTTGTTTCTCATGCCGTTTCATGGTTTGATTATGCCAAAGTTCCTTACCTAGTTTATTACGACTGTTACCATAATACTTAACTAGATCTCTAGTAGTTGTCTGTCTAGACATGGTAGTAAATCTAGTATTATGCGCAGTCCTAATGCACTTTTGAATGCGGTAGACTCCCCAAAGCCTAAAGGTATATCATGTGTAGCAATTAATCGATAAAGAGATTCTCTAGCTACCTCGAGGCTATAGTCCCAGTTACATACTGTTAGACCATGTGGCCAGGTCTAGGTTATTTTAGATGATGAATAATTGACAACGTTGGTTATGGTATTACTTATTGTTGTAGGGGTGGCCCCCACCTAAGCCCAGCAGGCCTGTTAGGAGGTTATAAGAACCAGGGTAACATGTGTAATGACATAAGTGCCCCTAATGGGGATGTACGGATGTAAGGGCATAATCAGAAAAGCATACTCCATGTGAATATATATATCGTGATGAGGGGAGGGTGAGGCGAAACACTCCCACCTCTCCACTACCATCTCTCTCTGCTTGGTCAAGAACCACAACAGCTTGGCGCTGTCCGTGGGGATGACAAGGACAAGCTCAAGACCGAAAAGAAGGATGGCACCAAAAGCTTCATCGGCGCGCGAAGGGAAGGAAGACGGCTGGTCGGAGCGGCGCGTGAATACCGTGGCCGGCATCGGTCGTCGGCGAGCGGCGGCGGCGTAGGCGTAGCGGTTGCGGCGTCGACGCCGCGCTACAACGATCGACCCCGCCAACGCCGCTACAACGACATCCAACCCGTCGCCGCACCGCAACGACGCCCCGCCACCCTCGCCGGCAATGTGGATCAGCGGCCGGGTAGCCGCAATGAAGCACCCGGCGGATCTCGAGATCGTGAGGTGATGGTCCCTGCACCGACCCGTTCGCTAGGTGTTCCGGCGGCTCGACAAAGACTGCGGTGGAAAGCGCCCACTAGCAGCCCTCAACGCGCTCCAGCGGGAACTAGGGACCTTCGCGAGCCGTCCGAGATATGCAAGAGGCTCGGAGCCGTGAGGCGCGCCGATGTCGCGCCGAGCCCACGCCAAGAGGGTGGACGATCGCGAAGCCCCATGTCTAGCCGCGTGCCATCGCGGCGCGTAGATCCGGAGTCCCCGCTTTCGGTGGGGCTGCAGCAGCGGCATGGCCCAAGACTTCAAGTTTCCTAGCGTCATCGACCCGTATAAAGGCGACACGACCCGCGAGTTCGTTCGCGTGTACAAAATCAGCGATCGAGGCCGCGGGCGAGACAACACCACGGCGAAGGACTCCCCTCGCGCTGCAAGGAGTGGCGCTCTCTGGTTCTTTACCATAGAGCCGGCTCCATCTACGCGTGGGAGCAGCTCCACGACCGCCTTCACAACAACTTCCAAGGAAACTATGTCGAGCGAGTCGACGCGGACCAACTCTTCGCTGTGAAGCAAAAACCCTCGGAGAAGCTCCGGGACTACTTCAAGCGCTTCACCAAGATTCGATGCCAAGTGAAAGACGTTAATGAAACCACCGCCGCACGCAGCCATACAGGGCCTTCGCCCGCCCGCCGATGGCCGAGTACAATGCGCGAAAGCCAATCAAGACGGTGGCGAAACTCTTCGACAAAATGGAGGAGTACGCCAGTATGGAAGAAGACGCCGCCGGCGCAGGAGATGACTCGATGCCAACCAAGTCGGTGGCTCGGCAAAAACCAAGATCCGCCACAGACGGCCTCGAGGCAAACGCAAGCCGAGTCGCCTAAAGCCGCGCCAAACGCGGGAAGCCCCGCACAGGAGCCATCCAATGGGCCTAAGCGCCGCGGCAGGTCGCGCGAGGTCGGTTCGCTCCTCGACATCGGCGCTCAAGAAAGCGCTTTACGGTCGTGGCGGTCGGGGCGCCGAGGCCGAGGACGCGGCGTGGCCGCGCCGCGATGATAAAAGTCGTGGAGATTACGATGACCAGCACCGGGGACCGTGGTGCGGTCCACGGCCGAGGCACCCACGATACACGCCGTGTGTCTCCATCGCGCGCCCGCCAAAGCGCCGCTAGGGACAGAACCCGAGACGCGTCGCTGCGGTGGCCCACGCCCACCCTGTCACGAGGCCCCATGCGGTACAAGCGCAAGGGATGCAGCCCGTGAAGGCCCCTTACGGATCCAAGCTCACGCATGGCAGCCTCGGAGGGCCTCCGCCGCCGCGAGCCTCGGAGGCAACCCACCGCAGGTCATTAACGCCATATCCGAGGCTCGCGCTGGAATTTGCCTCAAGACGGCAGCGAAGGCCTACGCGCGAAGACTACATCACGTGGCGGCCTACCCAGCAAGCACCGCCGATCGGGCGCAGCACGGTTACATTCACACCGACGACGCCAAGGCGTGGACTTCCCTCATCGGGACCCCGGTCATCCGGGTCACTATCGCGGGATGCGACGTGGGCGTGCCTTGGTGGACGGCGGTAGCTCGCGAATGTATTGTTTGCGCGGCCTTCGACGGATGGGGATCCTCGGCCGCCTAGGGCCCTCGGGAATCCCACTGCAGGGCTTCGGGGGACAGCCCCTGTGGGCGCTGGGCCAAATAGGTCTTCAAGTCTCGTTTGGCCAAGATGACAATGTGCAGGCCGAAGATGCCACCTTCGACGTGGTCGACCTTCCGTACCCCTACAATGCCATACTAGGGCGCCCAATCCTCAACTCCTTCGGCGCGGTACCACATCACGGCTATCTATGCATGAAGATCCGGGTCCCGGACCATCATCACCGTCCGAGGCGACGTGATATGGCCCGTGCATCGAGCCAGTACTGTATCCGCCGCGAAGCCCAACAACGCTCTTAGAGCTGGCGTCATAGCGCGGGGGTCCGCGGGGCCATTTAGAGGCGCCTTGGCGGGCCCTGCAGATGTCTAGCGACTAGAGGCTTCGGCCGCACCAAGGACAAATGGTTAGTATATCCACCCCTTGTAATTGCTTACCCGCGCAAATGGGGATGTAATGAAGATCGCCGCTTGTCGCCAATCTTTCTTCATCACGCGCAAATACGCGGCGGAGGCGCGCACAGGCTTGGCCAGCGCGCGCGTTCTCGCAAGATAAACAAAGACGCACGCGTCGCAGTGCACTCGCCGTAGCTGTGGGTACGGATCGAGTATAAATCGAAGTCGCGCGTTCGCGGTGCACCGCCAGAGCCAAAGGTGACGGGCCCGAGTATAAACAAAGACGCGTCGTTCGCGTGTGCACTCGCCGTAGCTGTACGGATCGAGTATAAATCAAAGTCGCGCGTTCGCGTGTGCACTCGCCGTAGCCAAAGGTGGCGGGCACGAGTATAAACAAAGACGCGCGTTGGCGTGTGCACTCACCGTGGCTGTGGGTACGGATCGAGTATAAATCAAAGTCGACGCGTCGGCGTGTGCACTCGCCGTAACCAAAGGTGACAGCTGAGTATAAACAAAGACGCGTTCGCGTGTGCACTCGCCGTAGCTGTGGTACGGATCGAGTATAAATCAAGTCACACGTCCGCGTGTGCACTCGCCGAGCCAAGGGTGACGGGCCCGAGATAAACAAAAGACGTGTGAGGGGACGCCGCACGCACTCTATGGAGTATAAATAAGACGCGGATGTTCCCCCTGCGCACTCTACGGAGTCTAAACAAGACGCGAACTCCGCGCATGCCAGGCACCTCGTCCCTATGCATACTCTGCGGAGTATAAATAGGACGTGGATGTTGACCCCACGCACTCTGCGGAGTATAAATAAGACGCGGATGTTCTCCCTGCGCACTCTACGGAGTCTAAACAAGACGCGAACTCCGCGCATGCCAGGGACCTCGTCCCTGTGCATACTCTGCGGAGTATAAATAGGACGTGGATGTTGACCCCACGCACTCTGCGGAGTATAAATAAAACTACATAGGCCCCCCACGCGTTTCGCAACGCGGGCGGAGGACACGAATATTAATCGCCGCGGAGCGAGGCTCACCCTCGCATACTGCAGGAGGTGAGCGCAGCGCGCGTTGCCGAAGACACAGCACGCTAGAGGCTACCCCCGCCATGAGGAGCAAGAGGAATGAAACGTGCGCACACTTCCACCCTCGCCCGTGCCAGTCTACGGACTATAAAAAGGCGAAGTGCCGAGGTCCGCCTCCGCACACGCCGCCACGGACTATAAAAGGCGGCGCCGAGGTGCGCCGCACCCGCCCGCTCACGGATCAGTAAAGGTGAGGCGCCAAGGACTGCCCCCGCAAGCGCCGTTCTAGGGAACCCTTGCGCAACTACTTCGCCAACGGTGCGCGTCGAGCGTGGAGATCCCGTCCCCGCGCAGCTTGTGGCGTACCGGTGAACCCGAAGTGGCATCAACACACAGCGCATATCCTAAAATGCCAGAAAATCTGCATACCGGAAAAATCACACAAGTACAAAGGTCCGGCAACATCCTTGCCGTTCTAAGCCGCTATCCCGCGGCTCGCCCTTAAGACGCGCTAAAGCCGGGCCTCGCCAAGAAGGTCGGCTGCCCAAAAGTTCAACGACTCCTCGCCCTTTGCCGCCGAAGGTGCCGCCGGTCGCAAGGCCGACGCGATGCCGCCTCAAAGAAGGAAGCTGCCCGATGAAGACAAGTAACCAGTTCGTGAAACAAGCACGCACTTTATTCATTCAATTAAGGGAAGACGTTACAACGCACGCCACACCTAGCCACGCTTGGCGCCAAGACCTATGAGCCTTCTCATCTCTCCGAGGCCTCGGCGCCACCCTGCGTCGCGCCGTGGGACTTCGTCAGAAATTGGCCGAGGCTCCTCCCCATGAAGGACTTCCGGCTCGACTGCGCGCGGCTATCCCGCGTAGTCCCAAATCCGCTCGTAGAAGAATTTGACGGTGGCGAACGGCACGAATTTCACCGACATCACTCCGCCCGCCGGCATCTCCACCGAGGGTTCTCCACCGGCGATGTGCGTGCAACCACGGTGCGAAGGAGGGCGCACACTGCACGCAGCCACATAGGCACGATGGTCGCCAAAGTTTGTCGCAACCCCACGCGCAACGCCGGCGCATCATGGATCGGCCAAGGGCCCGCAGCAACTCCTCCGGCCGGCGTGGTCCGCACCGCACCCACAAGTCTTTGGAGGTGGCCTTCCAGCATTTGCGGCGCCCCACGCAATGACCGAAGCCTCGCCAAGCGCCCGGTTGCGTCACTGAGAGTCGAGGCAAGCTCGCCCTTTTCCTTCTCCAAAGAAGGCGACTTGCTGCAGAAGGCCGTCCCGCTCTGCCGTGAACTTTATCCGCGCCGCCTCGGTGGCCGACTCCCGCACCGATGCGGCAGCCCCCTCAGTGTGTGCCTTCGCCTCGGCGCACTCCGCCTCAAGCTGGTGGATTCGGGCATCCTGGGCGGACCGAACCCCAGCGGCCTCGTGCAATTGCTCCTCGGCGGCCTGCAGCCTATCTTCCAGCGCCCTTTGCACATGAACATAAGCCGTCTGCAAGACCTGCCCCAGCACCAGGGTTTGTAGGGCAAAAAGCGATTCAGCAAGCGCAGCATGGCCGGGTGTTATCATATAACTACGTACTTACCCGCACCCCCGACACCTTGAAGCCGTCCCTCAGACGGTCCACCCCGTACGTGGGTAGCGCCTGCTGCCTGACGCTGGCAGCCGCGTCATCTACAATGCCATGCCATGCCCTCAGCGTCTCCGGCGGGGGGACGAAGTCTGCGGGGCCGGAGCGTGGAACGCTCGTGCCAATAGCGCCGGAACCCTCGCATTCCGGCAAAGGCTCCTCCTCCGAGATAAGCGACGCTGCAGGCAAAAGTGCGTGTGAGCACACCACAAGGAGCAACAAAAATGTTCCAGGATAACCCATGCCAATGTACCCTCGGTGGCAGCCGGCGGAGTTTGGGAGCCTTCCCCTAGTCCCAGGAATGGGAACAGTGGCGCAAGCTGCTTCCGGAGGTACGGTTCCGCAAGGAACAGAGGCTTCCGCGTTTGCCGTCGCCGCAGATCGCTCCAACAAGGTGGACGGCGCGGTCCGAGGCGTAGGAGGAACACGAGCCGTAGGGACCTCGGCATGGGTGTCGGAGTCCCACAAACTCCCGACGCCCGTCACCACGATGAACCCTCGACGCAGGTGGAGCCACGCCGCAGCATGGTGTTTGGCGGAATGGGGCAGCGCCCGCCTCAAAGAACCACGGGGAACAGGCCCCGCGGTTGCAACACCCGGGGGCAAAAGCCCCTCGGCGGCAACCTCTGCGGGCGACGGCTCAGCTCCGGCCGCCGCCATAGGCAGAAGCCCAGCCCCACGCGCCCCCGAAGAGGAGGCCGGAGGCTGCGCCTCCGGCGTCGTGGCGACCACAACCGAAGATCGCCTCTCCGGCATTGCGGTGGCCATGGCCGAAGGATGCGTCTCTAGCGTCAAGACGGTCGTCACCGAAGGTTGCGCCTCCGACGTCGTAGCCGCCACAACCGGGCGCCCCACTTCAACACTGTCGGCCGGCTCGGGTCCCATCTCGACGACCGCAAGGGGATGCGAGACTTCCTCCCTCTGGCGGGCTGTCGTGAGCCCGTCGTCCGGGACGCCCCCGGAGGACACTTTGCCCCCGACGTCCCCAGCCTCCAAGCCTGAGTCGGCATATCTCGCCGAATCCGACTCCGCGTCGGCCGCGCCGCGGGCAGCAGCAGGCGCGGCTGCGATGCCAAGAACGACAGACGCTCCGCCTCAGCTAGAGATGGCAATGGGTAAATACCCGTCGGGTATAGCCAAACCATACCCGTACCCGATACCCGCACCCGCTACAATACCCGTACCCGCACACGGGTATAGAAACTTACCCATACCGCATTCGCGCGGTATTTATACCCGACGGGTAACCCATACCCGAATTGATAAGGGTATATACGGGCACGGTATATATGAGTGTGGGTATTTCCATCGGCCGTTTCGAATATATATATACGCCACGTATATGTACTGTTGCTATATCTAATATACACCCTACGGTATATTTTACCGCGGGTATGCGGGTACTGTAGTATACACCGCACCGCACCCGCATACCCGATGGGTAGAGATTTTTGCCCATTAGCATACCCGCGGGTGAAGATATCTTTCCATACCCGCCTCCTTATCGGGTAAAACCCATCGGGTACTCGGGTTTCGGGTACCCATTGCCATCTCTAGCCTCAGCCCCTTTTGCGAGACGGCGCCTTCGTCTTCGCAGCACCGGCATCTTGAGGTTGCGAAGACGGACAAGGGCGGTCTGGCACGGCAAGGCCCAAGGCCTCGCACACACGATTTATCCGCCCCAGCCCCACCGACGCAGTTGCGGACGAGCGCTGCTCGTGTTCCCTGCCGGTATACGGCCCGAGGAACACGCGCACGAGTCGCTCCGCGTCATCCAAGCTAATCTCTAAATTAAAGTAGAAGAAAAAGGGGGGTGAATACGTAACACGCTATGCGCGGACAAAAGGAGCGAGGCGGTCGGCACTTACGAGGGTTGGGGGGCGCCGGCAATACGCAGACCGACGGCTCAACGTTGTCGTCTCGACGACTCTCAACGGCAAGGCGCCAGCCGCTCGCAAGGGGCGCCACGCCGTACATCACGAACTCTTCGGCGAGGTCGCGCATATTGAAGCGGGGCGCCAAGCCCACGAGTCGTCGGGCCGATCGCTTCGCTTCCCGTAGTCCGCCGGGGTGAAGTCTTGAACGCGATCGGCCAGCCCGTACACTCGAGGCCGCTCCCGCTCTCTGCATGGTGGTAGAACCACCGCTTCATCCATTGGGACTCCCACTTCCCGCGAGTCGAATTTGCAGGGAAAAGCTTGGTGCAGGACGGCCGGAGAAGGAAGCTAACACTGCCAAAGTTCGACAGTGTCCCACCCTTCCGGTCTTTGGGCTGGCACCGTGCCTCGTGCGATAGGCAAACAAAGAAGAGCTGACCAAAGACGCCCCGAACGCAAAGCTCAATCAGATACGGCAAGCCGGGCCACGGCGTTGGAGTCACCGCGCGATTCGATCAAGGTCCGTAGCACGTCGCCCACAATAGCCACCGCCGGGATGCGGAGCCCTGCATCCAAGAAGGCGACGAAAACGATCGCCTCGGATGGCTCGGGGTGTGGCTCGGTCTCGTCGGGGGTGGGCAGTCATACCGCCTGGCGATCGGAAAGCTTCCCCTCGCGCAGCAGTCGCTGGATGGCCTTCTCGGTCACAAGCGAAGGGCCCAACTCGCCGGAGAACGAGCCTTCCTTCTCCGTCGCCAGCCACCACTTGTCTGCCGCCGCCGGGTCGCGCTCGCTCAGCGAGTACTTCACCACCAGCGGCGACGGTCACCGGCGAATGCCAGAGCCACCAACCGCTCGCCGCGCACATCGAGGCCATCGCTTCCCACAGAGAGGTTGAAGCGGTGAAAATATCGCGAAAGTGTAGAGGGCGGAGCAGACAGGAAAGAGGGCGTAAAGGTGCGGGGACGCTGTTACGGGGGGGCTATTTCAAGCCACCTCGCCCATGCCGCCGCTACCGAAGCGTCGCAACGATTCGCGTGCCGGATGCAACCGCAGCGGTGCAAAGGTTCGCCCCGCACGATTCCCCGTAACCAAAGACGAGGCGTTGTGGCGATACACGCCACACGTGACCGCAGAACCAAAGACGAGGCGTCGTGGCGATACACGCCACACGCGACCGCAGAACCAAAGACGAGGCGTCGTGGTGATACATGCCACACGCGACCGCAGAACCAAGGACCGTCAGCGCAAGCGGTCACGATCACGCAATCCCTGACCCACCGCGGCGCTCCAGTTACAAGCCGCCGTGTGCCCTAACCACGTGAACGGACACTGCACGACGCCGCAACCCGCCTTTTGGCAGGCTAGGCGTCGGTACGGTCCCAGCCGCCATTAAAGGCGCTTTACTGGACCGAAAGGGACAAACTCCAATTCCGCCTCCAGCTCCAGCAAGCGCGCGCGTCTACTTCAACCAAGCGCCAGCCTCCGCTGCCACCCGTTCGAAGGGTAGGGGACGGAGCGCACGCGTCTACTTCAACTAGGCGCCAGCCTCCGCTGCCACCCGGTCGAAGGGTAGGGAACAGAGCACGCGCGCCTCGGCTTCGACTTAGGCGCCAGCCTTGGCTGCCACCCGTTCGAAGGGTAGGGGACGGAGCGCGTGTTCATTTCAACCAGGCGCCACCTCCGCCACCCGGTCGAAGGGTAGGGAACGGAGCGCGCGCGCCTCGGCTTCGACTTTGGCTCCAGCCTCCGCTGCCAACCGTTCGAAGGGTAGGGGACGGAGCGCGTGCGCGTCTACTTCAACTAGGCGCCAGCCTCCGCGCCACCCGGTCGGCGGTAGGGAACGGAGCGCGCGCCTCGCTTTTCTTAGGCGCCCGACCTCGCGCCACCCGCTCAAGGGTAGGGGACGGAGCGCGCGCGTCTACCGAGCTAGGTGCCGCCTCCGCGCCACCCGCTCAAAGGTAGGGGACGGAGCACGCGCGTCTACTTCAACCAGGCGCCACCTCGCGCCACCCGGTCGGCGGGTAGGGAACGGAGCGCGCGCGCTCGGCCGACTTAGGCGCCACCGCCGCCGCCACCCGATCGGCGTAGGAGGCGCGCGCGCCGGCCGACTTAGCGCTAGCCTCGCCGCCACCCGCTCGGCGGTAGGGGCGGAGCGCGCGTCTACTTCAACTAGGCGCCAGCCTCCGCTGCCACCCGCTCGAAGGGTAGGGGACGGAGCGCGCGCGTCTACTTCAACCAGGCGCCACCTCGCGCCACCCGCTCAAGGGTAGGGGACGGAGCGCGCGCGTCTACTTCAACCAGGCGCCACCTCGCGCCACCCGGTCGGCGTAGGGAATGGAGCGCCACAGGTGCCTCGGCCGACGTGGCGCCACCTCTGCGCCACCCGTTCGAAGGGTAGGGGATGGAGCGCGCGCGTCTACTTCAACTAGGCGCCAGCCTCCGCTGCCACCCGGTCGAAGGGTAGGGAATGGAGCGCGCGCCTCGGCTTCGACCTGGCGCCACCTCGCGCCACCCGTTCGAAGGGTAGGGGACGGAGCGCGCGCGCGTCTACTTCAACCAGGCGCCACCTCGCGCCACCCGCTCGAAGGGTAGGGGACGGAGCGCGCGCCTACTTCGAACCAGCGCTAGCCTCCGCCGCCACCCGCTCAAGGGTAGGGGATGGAGCGCGCGCTACTACCGAACCAGCGCCGGCCTCGCGCCACCCGCTCAATGGTAGGGACGGAGCACACGCGCGTCTACTTCGAACTAGGCGCTAGTCTCCGCTGCCACCCGGTCGAAGGGTAGGGAACGGAGTGCGCGCGCCTCGGCTTCGACTTAGGTGCCAGCCTCCGCTGCCACCCGGTCGAAGGGTCCATCCCAGACCTCGGGCTCCCCAACCACAAGCTTGGAGAAATTCACAGGCCGCAGGGGATGGAGGGGGCCACAGGACTCGGCGACATGGCTTCGGCCCTGTGAAGCCCTTCACCATGAGAGGCTCCTGTTGTAGGGGTGGCCCCCACCTAAGCCCAGTAGGCCTGTTAGGAGGTTATAAGAACCAGAGTAACATGTGTAATGACATAAGTGCCCCTAATGGGGATGTACGGATGTAAGGGCATAACTGTAAAAGCATACTCCATGTGAATATATATATCAGGATGAGGGGGAGGGTGAGGCAGAACACTCCCACCTCTCCACTACCATCTCTCTCTATCTGTTTGGTCAGTAACCACAACACTTATGGTATGTTGCTTCTTTATATGCTTGTGATAGCATGGTGATATGTAATGTTACATGATACGCTCGTGTGAGGTATTGTGCGGATTGACTTTAGTCAAGTTGTGGACTTGTGCTCGTACGTGGTTGCGTGTTTATTCGTGTGCAGGTGTTGCTTGAGGCGGAACGTGGTCGATGACGGGACTGAAACTAAGTTCGGGTGGAACTGAGGTTTCGGGGCTAAGTTCAGGGAGGAACTGAGGTCCTATTGGTCAAGGATGTCATGCGGGATGTTCAGGCTAGAGAACAATGAGTATGGAGATGATGCGTGGAGAAGATACAGGAGGTGCGGTCCTGGAGGCTTCGACACGTGGAAGGCTGAAAAATCGGAAGCATAAAAAGAATTTAAAAACCCATGTTATGAAGGATTTTGGGTCCCTTGAAAAGTAGTGGGCCAAAAAGCCTGGTTGAGGCGAAAAGGCCCAGGATGAGTTGTATTAGGACTGAGAGTTTGTATTGGAGTAAGTAAAAGATTGAAGGGCGACTAGATAAATAGAGAGAGAGTGGCGGCTGTGCAGGGCCGTGATTTGTAACGGAAGAGAGATTAATGAGATAGGCTGTGCGGCGGTCTTTTTAGAGTTCGGCCGTCGTTTTTGAAAAACAAAAGCGTGAGCGTCTTCCTTGCGGCCGGTTGGTGTTCGTTTTTGTGTGGGCGCTGTGCTGATTTTCTAAAGAAAAAAGAAACAACATTACGGCGATCGTGTACGAACAAAGCTAGGGCTTTTTGAAGAAAACAGAGTGTGCGGCAAATTGATTCGCTTGGTGATCTTCGGAAAGAAACACACAGGGGGCTGCACAACCAGCGCTAAGAAGATGTAGAGCAAACAGAGCGAGGCGGCGCGTGAAGATTGAAAGATCAGGAGGCGGCTTGGTCTGCGGCAGAAGAAAACGAGACGGCGCATGCATACGTGACAAAACTAGGAAGATCTACTAGCTAATAACATCAGGAGGTAATTACTAATCCAGTATTTGTTTTATGGTTTTGACGTGTTGCATGATGGCTGTTAGTTATTGAAAAGTTCTTTCAAAGATTGCATGTGCTAACTCTTTTTGTCGCTCTCGGTACATGCATACATGATTTGAGTTTTTGAAGAGAGAGGAAAATATGATTAGTGCATGCAATTAGGTAAGGTTAATTGAGTTTTGTTTTTTATACTTGCGGATTTTGTTTATTCGTTTAATTAGGGCTTAATCAATTCTCGTCACTATCTGCATCAGCGATATTGTTTATTTTATATCTTGAGTTCTAGATCTCCGTTTAACGTAATTCCAGTTGGATTAGTTTAATATTTTTGTTTAGTTTATTCTGTCAAAATTTGAGGTCAATCGGAGTTACGGTTTTTTATCGGGATCAGTTTTAGTGAGAGTACATTATTCTGTCCAGAATTTTTAAATGAGGCTTAAATAGGTTTTGTGTTTAGGGGAGAGTCTTAAAATTTATGTTTAGCTTCCGCAATCATTCACCCCCCCTCTGATTGCCTATCTTAGTGTGAATCGATCCTACACATACCATATTATTGGGGTTGTATTGCAGCTACATCTACCTCACAGTTGCATCTGCCTCATCAACGCTCCTTGTTTCACCATATATCTTTGAGCATGTCTTATCAAGTGCCCCGTTCCACGTGAAGACTTCACAATCAACTCATTACGATAAATTTTACAAATAACATACCTTACCTTCTCTCCTTTTGTCTTCCTTGTATGTCTTATCAAATTGTTTCTAGACTTTTGATGCATTGTACCTAGATCTCTTTGCTCCAATGCTTGCAAATACAGAGACACTCGAAGAGCCTAATGAGGTACTACAATAGGCTCGGGCTCATTCCCTAGTTGAAGTGTGCCCTCAAGTACTGGAGTCGTACCAGTCTCGCTACAAAGTCCTCTGACGTAATGTCGTAAATAGCAAGATGAAAATGATCCATCGAGAAAATTGCAATTCAAAAATTACACTATTGTTTAATTCACCTTACTACAGGTACTAGGAAAATAATAATAATAATAATAATAATACATATAAATCACTATGGTTACCTCTTTTGTTGGATGTAGCCGAATTCAGAAATTTCAAATATTTGACAAAAATATTTCAAATTTTGCCAAATGTTCACAAACTGGATATCAATTTTCACAATATAAACTAGAGAAGAGATCGAGGGAAGAGTTGTGGTTGGATGAAGTGGTGGGTGCCCATTTATAGAAAACATTTTGACATTTTTTGACTTTTTTAAGCCTCCAACGGCCATAAACAGTAAAAATTTTTTGAATTTCTGACTACTATCATGCCTTAACAGTCCTTAACGGGCCAAATGGTTGCAATCAAGCCATGTTGAGCTGTGTCAACCGGGCCTCTAATGAGCCGTTAGGCATGGCCCCCCTGCTAACCACCTTGGCTAGTCAGGCTCCTGCATCCTGCCCTCCTCGCCTGCTCAGCCGCTCTTCTCACTGCCCCTCGGACCCCAGCCCCCACCTCCTCCGGTAGTCCAGCCACTCCTCTCCGCCTGCCCCCACCTCCTCCCCTCTCCATTGCCGACCCCCACCAACCCACCTCCTCTGCCGCTCCCTCTGTCGGTCCCTCTATCCCTCCATCGGCGCTCTATCGAACACTCACCTCCTCCACCACTTGGCGCACCCCTACCTCTCTGGCACTCTGCCCATCCCCCACCTCTCCAGCGCACCACCTCCCACTTGCTTCCTACTCCCTTCGCTGCCCAGCTCCTTGACTCCTCCGTCGTTGCCACCCGCTATATCTGCCATACCGTCGCCAGCTTGACTCCCACACCGTTGGGCCTAACAAGCCGTGTCGTGGTCACCATGCCTGGGCCATGCCTAGCATGGCGCAGTACTATACGTGTTGTACTAGGCCGGCCCACTAGGGCGAGATTGCAATCCAAGCATGACATGCCGCATCGAGCCAAGCCGGTACTGCCCGTTTAGTGTTGGCCGTGCCGTACGTAGAAATCTTTTGAAACAAAAGCTTACTGTACTATTAATTTCATTGTAACCAAGAAAGAATGAATCTCATTGGATGATTCAGGAGAACTGGAGTAGTTCACATGGGGCAGACGTATTTTAGTATTTTTACAAGATGAAATTAGCATTACGGAAGAATACTTGAAATCTTTTGGAACAAAAGCTTACTATAACTATTAAAAAATGATTTGTTTTTCATCACCAAAAGCATATGTGCACTAGAGTTGTGAGAGAGATAGCACAGGTGAGAAAAAGCATAGGAAAAAGTTCCCTTTTCAGCCTAAACTCTGGCTTTAGTTCAATTTTTAGTCTTGAACTACGAAATTATATAGAAAACAACTTAAAATTGGTTACTCCATCCCCGTGACCAACTCCACTCCTGTTTTAGACAGACTCAGATGCTTCATCAGCACAGGGGCCTACGTATCACTAATACTCTTTCTTTCTTGTCTTCTATGGCAACAGCTGCAATGGCAGTGCAGCGTACTACTACAATTGTTAACCATCGACTAACCTCAAAAATTGAGTGCATACTTCAACTCCATTTTCTTCCTCTCTCCTCTCCCTCCATGAACCTCCCCAACGACTACCCTCACTTCTCCCGTCTCTCTCCACAAGAGCCTTTGGGAGGCTGCAGTGGCACACTCACAGGAAGTAGTCACGCCGGCGGTAGGATATGCATAGGAGCCACCGACGGCAGTGACGCGTGCACAGGTTGCGGTGGTGGCGCGCCCATGGGCCGCCATGGCTGCATGCTCATTTGTGGCGGTGGGGATTTGTGCTGCTGCGCAGGAACCAGAATGCGGCGGGATGCACAACGTCTTGACTCCAACAATGGCGACAGCATCTTCTCTGCCACCCACAGAATCTATAGGATCGAACACTACAATCAAAGAGGGATAAATGATTGTCGTCGCTTTTTAAAATCTTTTAGCAGCTGTTAAATACTTTGAGATGGTTTCAATCACTTGGTGCTTAATTGCTCGCTTGCTTCAACCTGCAGGATCTTCGACCAGTTTGCACATGGTCGTAAACTTCAATCTGCTAGCACTATTCAAGCAAAAACCATGAACTAGATTAATTCAGGATGATCTTTATTGCTGGATTATCATAGATTTATAAAGTGCCCTTACAAGCACCCATGAAATCCTTAACCAAAAACTAAAACCAAAACCTCCTCAAAACTCTCTAAAACCAAGTTAACCCATAATCTCTCTCTGCTTTTACAGCTTAACGTCATAAACCGTGTCTACCTCAAATATGGACTCTAAACTTTATCTCTTTCGAAAATCAAGGGACCTGAAACCCTTTCGAACACTGGTTTTACTCAACCCTATTCCTTCTCAGTATGGACTCCCTCCACAACTCCTAACTCACCACGTGGCGAAGCCTTCAGGACAATACCTCTTGTATCTTCATCACGCACCATCACATCACATATCAAGTATCTTCATCATGCACCATCACATCACATATCAAAGCCTCTAGGACAACACCACTTGTAGCCTCTCCACTCATCACCACATTTGATCTCCACGTGCTCCAGTGGGAGACCGACCACCTCGTGACACCCTGGACCGTCTGAACTTCAGATTTCCCTATCCTAGTCACGGTTCTCCTCGTCACCGACCATGAACATCTCCATGCCCAACCTGCACATGCAAAAACCAAAGAACATTTTCTCCAGCACAAGTTCTTCATAATTTGACTAACATTAGTCTACACACTCATACCATACCTTTAACCATCCATCAAGATCAACCACAACCACAAAATCTATCACTAATTAGTCTTAGACAACTCATTACGACCGCTATGACCGCCATGCACAGTCCGGTCGCTAGCTCATCATGTACTCGAAAACACAAGTACTCTGGAATTACTATTGTTCCACTCAAAACACTTGAAAATCACAAGTATTGTAGCACTATCAATCTATGACTACCAACCATCAACCAGTCCTATAGCTATGACCAGTTCCTCTTTGCTTACAACCAGTCCCCTTTGCTTACGACCAATTCATTGTTGCATACGACTGGTTCCCTGTAACATAAGACCGGTACCCAGTTCGTGGTCGACACCTACGATTACCTGACGTGATCATTCTGCCATGATCAACGCCTGCCGACTTGACCTGCTAGCTTGAACTCTAGCAACAATAACGCATCAACCTGAACTCACACAAATGCAAATGTCAATTATTCATCATCAATCATTGCTCAACCACCACATGATCTAACAATTTCCTCCTTGATGAATACATTGACAACACCTCAAAAACTCTTGTATGAGAAAATTTGTGAAAGGAAAAATTCAAAGTGCAGATGACAGCTAAAGAGCACAGTGTAGACCACAGCAGAAAGCTCAGAAAAACTTAGAAAACTCCCCCTCAACACTGAAAATATTTTTTTCAATTCTTCCTCCTCCCCCAAACTCTCAGAAAATTCTACCCCTTTCTTCTAATTTCTCCCTCTTTAGCAATGAAATCATTAAGAGCTCTAGAGAGAGGATAATTCTAAAAAGGAACAATGAGAGTAAACATCTAAAGGCTTTGTAGATTATCCAAGTCACTTTGCATTGAATTAAGAATATATCCAAGCCATCCTTTTTCTAGTTGAGCTCCCTAGATCTTATAAAGTCATATACGACAAAGCAAGTCTAAGCAGGTTTTCAATATGATTAAGCAAATTATATTAATGACAAGCATCTTGACCGTAACCAAACTGATCTATAAAGAGCACAAAGAGATTTCACACCTAAAAGAGTAACCTAAAAGTGTAGCAAGCTTTAATTCTAGTCGAACAAGTTGTCTCATATAGCAACCTATTACTCCACACTCACTTTTTAAGCATGTGGCATGCTTGTAGCATACTTCTTTTCATGATGTCATTTTTGTAGCAAAACTTAGTTCCATTATCACTTCTAATTGCTCTAAGTACTCCTGAAAATTCATTAGCAAGTCTAAGAGCTAGCTCTCTAAAGTGACCGAAAGCTTTGTCTTTAGATGCCATAAAATAAACCTAAGAGTATCTATAGTAATCATCAACAATAAAAAGAACATACCATTTTCCTCCGACTAAATGAACCCTAGAAGGTCCTATAGTGTCCATGTGCAATAATTGACCCGGAGAATCAGTCATGACTACTGTGAGTGAAGGATGTGATGATGAGATCATCTTACCATATTGACAGAGTGAACAAAATAGATCCATTAACTTTTTAATCTTAAGACTAGGAATTTCTCTAACAAGACTCATATTACTAAGATGAGCTAGATAATCAAAGCTAATATGACCTAATCTACAATGCCAGAAGAACAGGTCCTTAGAGTCAGATGAAATAAGACACCTAAGACCAAAGGATGCTGAATATGAAATGTCACCCTTAAACAAGTGACCAACTCGACTAATTTTGCATACAAGATCACCAGATGAATCCAAGATACAATATGAATACTTTTTAAAGTTCATCTCAAGATCATTACTGTGAAATTGAAAGCAAGTTATAGCTCAACTTACTGACGAGAGCGACGTCCTTTAAGATAAACTTGTCGTTGACACGCATGGTGCCTTTAGCAAGAACTTATCCCCTAAGAGTTGTCCCCAAAAGTGATCATCTCATCATCAGGGGCACAAGTGAGGAAGGAGAACCATCGTGAGTCTTCATTCATGTAGCAAGAGCAACTGGAGTCAATGAACCATATGTTCTCCTTCCTCTTGTGACGAGCCTATAGAGCACGAACAATTATCGGTACCTTAGTACTGGGGTTAGAGAATAAGGATTTAGGTATCCAGTACTGAGATACTCAACGAATAGGAGCAAAAATATGCACTGATAAAAACTTAAGTGAAGCATTAGCATTTAACATATTTCGACCTGTCAGTCATTAAAAAGCTGGTTTGACCACGGGGCTCTCTGCCGGGACCCGGAGCAACAACTCCAGAACCCTCTGTGTTAATCACACTATCCCAGGAAAAGCTAGTGCACACAGTATCGCAAAGACAAATATCATGCATAATGACAAACTTTATTTAACTAATATGAGCCTGATGGTCAAAGTTTTACAATAATAGCAAAAGAAGACAGCGGAAGATAAACAATGTAGCAGCCCATCCAGCCTTCCCACAAGGCGAATGACTGTAAGACGTGGCCTAGTCGCAATCCTCACCGAAGTCGTCGAAAGCTTCCTCTGGAAAAGAGTTAGATTGAGCAACATGAGTACAAAAAGTACTCCACAAGTTACACCAGGAGATTAACAGAATTGATGCATGCATATGGAGTATCAAAGGAAGGCATAATATGGTTAATTTGCATAAAAGGCGACATTGAAGTAAATATCATAAGTAAGTGCAAAAGCTGAATTTGATACATTAAATAGAACAATGTTGTAAGCAAAATAGATATCGTTAGTGCAGGTACATCCCCCACACCAACCTATCCACGGGCATCCCACCCAGACCATCTTTTCCAAAACGAACTCGTACGGATTCCATCCATCCGCACGGTTTTCAAAATCTCTCATGGATTCCATCCATCCACAAGGTTTTCGCAAACCATTTTGAAAACCAAAGTCTAATCCGTGAAAAACTTCACTCAGCTTGCCCATGACCTTGGGCACGGCTATCCAGGATAGGTTATACACTCTGCAGAGGTTGTACAGCTTTACCTACAAGACATGATCATCCCGGTTTGCCACGCGAGTTACACACTTCCTTAGGTGTGCGGCGAGGAGATCATGACAAAGCCTTTACAATGATCCGTTGTCAACATAATCACGCCGCCACTAAGGTTTCACCACAACATGAATCCACATGCTGGAGCCCCCTCTTGTGCCGTGTGAGACTTCTCACGGCCTACGCCGTGCTCACATTCAGCCTATAGCGAGATCATGTTGGAACTTCACAAATTATTTGGCCTGGTCTGTCCCATACCAGATTGTGGTAGTACGATAGGGCTTTGCAATAGTAGCTCACAGACCGGTCCTTAACTTGACTTAGGCCTAACCACAAACCCCTTGTGCCTGACAATCAACATCGAGTCACCAAACTACGATGCATGCCAGCAAGCACCCACCACCATACCAATGCCTAAGTCTAAACCAGTTTTATATTTTATTTGGAAATTGTTTTATAAACATTCTTGACTCACCAAAGTCAAGAATCCAGTTTTAAAGTTCATCATTTTATGCGAAAGATCATCCCAAACCATAATCAGTATAAGCATGGCTAAGCATTTCTACAAAATTCCTAGTCAGTGCTAATGTACTAACTAGGTTTTATCTAGGGTTGACAAGGTAGAATGGTAAGCAATATCAAATTTGGCTGTCCAAAGGATTTGGGTGTAACTAGAGTTCAAAACTAAATTTAAACTAACTTGAATAAAATTACGCATGCAATAATAATTTAAAAACAACATAATTAATTTAAAATATTAGGTTCAACATGATCAAAGGTGTAACTTGCCTTGCTCGAAGACTTGGTGCAAATCGTCGGCGTCGTTCTCTCCGAATTCGTCGAAATCTATGCGCGAAGAACCAACCAAATAAATTCAAATAAAATCCAAAACTTATAAAATATATACTGGCAGATAGAATATGATTTTAGAAGAATTTAGGAGAAAGAATCAATAGATTCGGAGTTTGGACGACGGAGAACGAGTGATTGGAAGATTGAATGGATTGGAAATTCCAGAAAATGCAAAACCGAGGGAATATTATCTGGAATCTTATTTTTGGCTGATTTTTGGGAAATATTGGAGTGTATGACACGTGGGGCCCGGTTGGCATTGGTGCAAAATTGTATTTTATTATTTTATGACAAGTGGGTCCCGCTTGTCATTGACTAGAGGTGAACCAAAAATTGGCTAAAGCCAAACCGAAAATTACTTTGCCCCGGACTTGAACTCACAACCTCATGCATGCATGCAATAACATGCCTCCACTAGCCAAGTGACCCTTTGTTCTTTCATGACAAAGGAGCAACAACAAATCAAATAAACAAGGATTAACATGGTTGAAGAAGGAATCATGGAGGAAAGACACGGGAGCACGCACGGGAGGCGGCTCACCGGCGGCCGGCGGCGGGCGGCGAACAACGGCGGGTGGACGGGCGGCGGCGCTGCTTACGGCGGCGCGAGGACGCCGGGCGGCCGGCGGCGGGAGGCGGTGGTGGCGGCGGTTGGGATGGGGCGGCCGGAGGGAGGTGGCCGGGCGGCGGCGGCCGGTTGGCGGCGCACGGCGGCGGGAGAGGTGGGAGCCGGGAGAGAAGGGAGAGGAAAAGATTTCGGTTTTGAGAGGATTAAAGGATGGGAAACAGCCGGGAGATTGATGAGGGTGATTAGAGCGTCCGTTTTCATGCTTTAATCGGGAGTTAAGAGGGAGAAACGGCGGAGTTTCGAAACTTTTAATTGTCATCCATGGTGGAGGAGAGAGAGGGTTAGGGGAGGAAGAAGGAGAGGTTGAAGAAACAAATGACATGTGGGGTCCATATGTCATGGAGAGAGAGAGAGGAAGTGAAGGGGTACGGGCCGTCGGATTTTCGACACGTGGCAAGTGAGTGTTTCATGGTCTTTGGATGGTTATGAAGGGGTAAGTGATCATGTGTGGCTAGGATTAAAACGTGGAGAGAGAGAGTGATTCAATCTGAGAGCGACACGTGGCGGGCTTGGATGAATTTGATTTTTATTTTCGGAATAAATTTCAGAAAATACTAGAAACTTTATAAACACTTGGAAAAATAATATTTAATGTCTAAAAATTCCAGAAAATCATAAAATATTCCTGGAAGCATTTTAGACTTAGGAAACATATTTTTAATTTCAGATTTGAATTTAATAATTTTATAAAATACTTTTTAGCTTTGAAATTGATTTTAAATTCTAGAAAATTTTCAAAAATTATTTAATAATTTAGGGAAGGCTAGGAAAAATAAAATAAACTCTTTTTGGCTTTAATAAAATATTTTAAACTCATTTTCTTGCTTTAGACTTTGAAATAAAATCCAGATAAATCCAAATAAACTCGAGAAAACACAGGAAAACCAAATAAAAGCCAAATGCTTTTAAATACTCAATTTGAAATGATATTTTTACATAAATTCAAAATATCTCTTTATTTAATAGTAATTTTATGTTTTTAGTTAAATTACTTTTTATAAAAGCCTTTTTAAAAGCTAAAAACAGACAAATAAAATCTCCAAAATTTAGGCAACCAAAGAACACTTTATTTTATTTTAAATTAAATTAATTATTATTTTTTTCTTACTGAAATTTTGAAATAAACAGCTGGGCTATTACACAGGTCTAACCTCCTCAGTAGAGCTGGTCTGACCACTAATCGGTCTAATCGAGTATGAAAAACTGGTCGAAACTCTGGTCCAACAACACTGGTTTGACCGTGCGAAACAACTGGTTAAAAGTTTCTTGAGAAGCTGGTCTAACCGTGGGAAACAACTGGTTGAAAATCTTGTTCGATCGCGCTGGTCTGACTACAAGAAACAACTAGTCGAACATCTGATCCAACCTTGCTTGTTCGACCATGCGAAGCAGCTGGTTGAAAACACTTCATCATCATCTCTTTCTTCTCTTTCTTTGATTTTCTAAAGTAGAATTGAACCAAATGACCGTCTTTACCACAATGAGTGCACTGATACTAGACTTGATGAGTGGTCGTATCAGCTGACTTCACAACACTCAATTTGGTAGAGAACTCTTTTGCAATACTAGCAGATCTAAAGACAACTTGTTTTAGTTCAGACTCTACTTCAAATTTTCCTGTTTGGGTACCTTGACAGCTTTAAGAGAATTTTTTTAGCATGCTCAATAAAATTAAATCCTAGACTATAATTTTTCATACTAGTTTTTCACTTGTCTAGGATCATATTTGAGTTCTTCTTGCCAAAAGAAAATCTCTCTAAAGTATTCTTAAGGTACTCATTTTCTTTAAATAGTGAGGAACACAATGAGCTCTTAACTGATTCATGAACAAGATCCTTGGAAGCACTAGACTGTACTAATATCTGTTTTTAGCAAAACCATTGAGTTGCCTAGTTAACACTTCTATTTCAATGTTAAACTTAGAGTAGTTAGAGCAAAATAGAGTTTCATGAGAGAGCATTTGTTGAATTGATTCCATAGATGAATTAAGTCTAGTTTGCAGCAAATCGCACTTAGCACATGCTATAGAAAAATTAGACTTAAGCTTTTCAATTTCATCATTAGCAAGTTTAAGTTTTCTATCACAACAATCATGTACCATTCTTAGTTGATCAAATCTATCAGTTGCATCTCTATGTTGAACCAAGTTAGTTGAATTAACTTATCTAATAATTTCCAACTCAGAATGTAAGACTTAATAAGCTTCACAAGAATCATCTTTAGGAATAGATCCTCTACGTCTATTTATATCAGAATTCAAGCTTTCGACTACAAAATAGTTTTCTTTCAATATCTTTTTAGTCTTTTTCAATTCAATAGTAAGTTTAATAAGACCATCTTCAAGCTCATTGTATGATGGTCTTACCTCATCAAGATCATTGTAGTCATCTTCGTTGTGTTGCTTGCCACAAAGCACATCCCCGTGAAGCCATCGGTGCTCTTCTTTGTGCCGTTGGCATCATCATCATTGTGGTCATCATCATCGTAACTCTCAAAATCCTTAACACTCAGATCAAGGCGCTCAATAGCTAATATAACTTTTTCAGCAACCTTGCGATGGAAATTTTCACACTTGGTGTTATTCTTGGACAGTTGACAATGATAATTCCTATCTTCCTTGACCACTTTCCGTTTGAGTTTGGGGCAATCCATTTTAATGTGGCCTGGCTCACCACACTCAAAGTATCTGATCAGTCCTAGAGCTCCACCTCGCTTTCTCATCCTCAGATTGTTGAGAGCCTTGAATGCTCGGAAGGAGATTAAGACCAAGTCCTCTTCGGGGCGCTACTCGAACTGATCTTCTGAAAAAGAGGACAAAGCAGACAAGAAAACATAAGACAAAGTACTTGATGAAGCAGTCTGCATAGGGTTAGTCACAAGTGCTAAAGATGAAGATTTATGAATCTTGGATTGCAAAGTTTCTATCTTATAGGTTTTTAATCTAGAGTACAGATCATCTATGGTTAGAGTATCTAGATCGACGGTTTGATTAATAGTCGTGACAACCATCAACCAATCTGAACCTAAAGACCTTAAAAGTTTAGTTACATTTTCTCTATCAGAAGGAAAACACTAACTCCACGCAAGTTACTCAAAATCTTCTCAAAGCGAGCAAAAAGATCATCAATAAATTCACTAGATTTCATAGCAAAATCGATGTACTCTTTTTTTGATATAGATCGTAGTCATTCCTTCATGATAATCACAAAGAGTTTTCCCTATTAAGTGTGCAGAATTAATATGAGCTACTTAATCAAATTCTTTGCAAGAAACTCCTTGAAAAAGCAAGTTATGAGATCGAGCATTTAAATCTACATCTGTTTTATTTTCGGTAGTAACATTAGTAGGAACCACATAAGGGTGAGAAACCTTAATCCAACATTTTTACCTTGAGCCTCAATGTAAGCTTGCATACGACACTTCCAAAAAGAAAAATCAGTACCATCTAGCTCACATACCTCTCTGATTCCATTGCTACATGCTCTGATATCACTTGTAGGATCAAATACTGTAATCAGAGGGGGATGGATGATCTTCACCACTTTTTGAAATCTCCTGGCAACTATCAAATACTTTGAGATGGTTTTGACCACTCGACATTTAATTGCTCGCCTACTTCAACCTGCAGGATCTTTGACCAGTTTGCACATAGTCGTAAACTTCAATCTACCAGCACTCTTCCAGCAAAAACCACAAACTAGATTAATTCAGGATTATCTTTATTCTTGGATTCTTGTGGATTTATAAAGTACTCTCACAAGTATCTCTAAAAGGCCTAGCCAAAAACTAAAGCCAAAACCTTCTCAAAACTCTCTAAAACATGTACGTTAACCCATAGCCTCACTCTACTTTTATAGATTAATGTCACAAACTATGTCTACCTCAAACACGGACTCAAAACTTTATCTCTTCCCAAAACCAAGGGACCTGAAACTCTTCCGAACACGGGTTTTACTCAACCTCTATTCCTTCTCAGTTATGGACTCCTTCCACAACTCCTAAATCACCACATAACGAAGCCTCCAAGACAGCACCTCCTGTATCCTCTCCACACATCACCACCTTTGATCTTACATGTTCCGACATGAGACCAACTACCTCGTGACACCCTCGACCGCCTGAACCTCAGATTTCCCTATCCTAGTCCCGGTCCTCCTCGTCATCGACCATGATCATCTCCATGCCTAACCTGCACATGCAAAGACCAAAGAACATCCGGCACAAGTTCTTCATAACTTGACCGACATTAGTCCACACACACGTACCATACCTTTAACCATCCATCAAGACCAACCAGATCAGCCACAACCACAAATTCTATCGCTAATCAGTCTTAGATAACTCATTACAACCACTATGACTGCCATGCACAGGCCACTCGCTAGCTCATCAAGTACTTTAAAACACAAGTACTCGAGAATTAATATCGCTACACTCAAAACACTCGAAAATCACAAGTATCGTGGCACTTCCAGTCCACGACTACCAGCCATCAGCTAGTTACTGTAGCTACGACCAGTTCCTCTTCGCTTACAACCAGTTCCTCTTCGCTTATGACCATTTCATTGTTGCCTATGATTACCTAACGTGATCGTTCTGCTATGATAAAAAAGCTATGATCGACGCCTACTGACCAGACCTGCTGGCCTGAACTCCAACAACAATAGCGCATCAACCAGAACTCTCACAAACGCAAATGTCAATTATTCATCATCAATCATTGCACGACTACCACATGGTCTAACATAATCTTTTCCTAGGCCGCTGCCATCACCTCCCATAGCACTGCTACCACCCCCTTCAAATCCAGGCATGTCAATTGCGGGGCCGCTGTCGGGACCTAGAACTTGCATTCCAAACCTTATGTGTTTGCTGTGCTAGTCTCACAATCAGTGGCTAGCACACACATTCAACAACATTGGTATCACATCCATACACAATAAATTTACAATAAAGTATTTTAATAGGTAGCGAATGTGCCTAAACAATAGAGTTTACAACACTAGAGCTGAACAACCAAATAAAACATACAACATCAGAGTTCAGTGGAAGCAAATGATAAATGAGGTGCCAAAACCAGCAAGTATGCCTCATCCCAAAACACAGGCAACTGACTGGGGTAGAACCCTAGAAATTGGCATCTTTGTCTCCAAAACTTGCAGCATAATAGTACCCGCAAGATATGTCTTCTTCTGCATCCTCTGAATATGTTCAACAAGCAATGGTTGAGTACAAAAATAGTACTTCATAAGACTTTTAAGCAAAGATACATATGATGTAGGCTATGTCAAAGATTGCTATCTATTCTAGTTTAAATTGCGAAACAATGCTTTCAATTGAAATAATAAATAATATATTGCAAATGGAAGTTGTAAGAGCATTTAAAATTGATAAGCAAATAATGGTAAAGCATAAATTGCATAATTTAGAAGGAGTGGCATGCTACCTTAGAATCTCAAGATAGTAGCATAATCCTTGCCGAACTAGTTTTGCAATCCTATCCATAAATGGGGGACATGGCTACTTATTTGTAAAACACAAATCTACTTATTGTGGAATTTCATCAAGCTTTGTCCATAAATGGGGGACACGGCTATTCAAATAGATTTACACTCTGCAGAGGTTATATACTTTACCCATACAATATAAACATGCGACCATGTTATATACGTCATGCGATACCATCGATATCTGATTTGAGAGTTCATGATGAAACTTTCACACTGTTGGTACTAACAACTACAGCGCTATAATACATTCTTAAGATAGAGAGTGCCCTCTGATGTCCCAAGATTCATATGGGGTGTCGAGTACCTTCCGTTACGGGCAAGATCCCTCCAAACATGGAGTCTGCACCATATCCTCGCAGCCCAAAAATTCACTTACAATCTACCATCTGCGGTGAGGTTGCTCGCCTTAGTAATTTATTATGCTAAGGCCTTTTCATAAGAGGTATGTATGGTTCTATGGCTGTACTTGGGTCTATGGCACAATATGAATCGGTCCTTAGCGACCCAGACAAGACATCCACAAACTACATCCTCGTGCGAACTACACCGGTTTCCACAAGCATTTGCTCAAGTCTAAAACAAAATTTTCATTTCTATTCTAATCAAAATATTAAAGGTAAACTCCTCTATACCAATTTTGGAGTATTTTCTCATTTTTGAATATTGTGACCCATTTCCAACCTAGCACTTCAGTGCCGTTATAAGCATGGCTAGGCATCAACTACAACATTTTAAGTTACTAAGTTTCATATTTTGTAACTAGTGGGTATTATTGCTATGGTGACAATAGTAGAGTAATAAATTTGTCAATGCGAGATTTGATGTAATAATTGGGCATAATTGTTGCCTATATTAATATAGTGGTTTTTACCAAAGTTATGCGCATACATAATAGTTTTGAATACAATATAAATAACATTGAAATATGGGATCAAAATGATCAACTAGGGTGGTTTTGTTGCTTGTTGAACTCTTGGCCTTACTTGGGTTTGTTGGCGTAGTTCCCTGGAATGTTGGTATCAAATCGTCAAATACCAAATATTACAAATAACATCCAAATAAATTCAAATAGAGATAAAATTCAAAAATTTACAGAATATGAAGATCATTATTTTAGAAAATTTTAGAGGTAAAATCACTTAATTGGAGTTCATATGCAAAAGTTACATGCATTTGAATTTTGTTAGGTTTGAAAAATCCTAAAAATAGAAAATGGCAATGTTCGTAGTGGTGACGTCGAAGGCGCATTTTGGGAAATACACTTTGTAAAGGAGAATGTGGACTTTCGCTTGAACTGAAGGCATATTTGTGAATTTCTGGGTTTTAAAAAACATTTTAAAGGGTCAAGTCCATATGTCATAGACTCATCTGGTTAAAACAATTTTTAAAAGAAAAACTGATTAGTGGGACCAACTGGTCAGTGGCTTGGTAGAGAGAGGAGGGAGTGGTGCACACTAACAAGTAGGGCCCATTTGTCGTGACTCTAAGCTGCACTTAGCTCGCGAGCATTGCTGACGAAGAATGGTGACGAGGCATGCACATTGGATGTCGGGACCCCGGATTTCCGAACCCGGACCCTCTGTGTATTACTGCACTAGTCCCAGATCAAAGCTAGTGCACACAGTTAAACAGAAATGAATACATAACCAGCAACGCTTTATTACAATATTAAAGAGTACAGACCGAAAGGTCTCATTATTACAATTGAGGTTTCAAGACCTCGCACACATGAAATAAAGCGGAAGCAAAAGATAAACTCGATGAAGACCCATGAATACGCCACAGGCAATTGACTGGGGAAGCGCGACCTAGAACTCCTGGAATCCTTCGTCGAATCCACCCGCGAAGAAGTCGTAGTCGCCTTCTTGAGCTCCGTACTCCTCTGGTTATTATTTTTGAGTGTAGCATGTGAGTACATAAAGTACTCCGCAAGTCTTGGGGAAAATGCAATAGATGCAAGGCTTGACAAAGGAAGGCTATATGGTTCTTTTGCACAAAGCAACATTTTTATTCAATTACTTCTAATTATTTTTGAAGGTATCAATTTAATAAAGTAAATGTTTTAGCAGAAACTATCATTAACTTTCTAGTGAAGGTTCCATCTACCAACACTAGCCAACCAATTACAATTGGTCAAGTTTAAAACTACGGGTTCCATCCACCCTCTCTGGCTCCAACTGCCAGGATACCTTTCCAAGAGTTCCCTCCACTCTTCGGAATACAAAACTTTGATTTTAAAACCAAAAACCAGAAATCTACCATGTGAATGCATTCCTTGCCCGCCCTTGACCGTGGGCACGGCTATTCGAATAGTTTTACACTCTGCAGAGGTTGTACAGCTTTACCCACAAGAGATAAATTATCCTAAAAGTCAACACGCTTCCTTTGGCATGAGACCCAGATAAAATATCACAAAGCCTTTACCTTACTCTAATCTAGCTAGATACCACCCGCTGAGGTTTCACCGCAGTAGGCTAACCGCCCAACCAAGCCCCTCTTGCGCCATATGAGTACAAGAAATCCTGTCCCTCATCGTGAATAACGGTCCATCCTCGGCACCCACTTTCCACTAGTGGCACCTAAACTAGACTATCATAAGTTAGTCACCTAGGTCGCACCCATATAGACTTGTGGTTGTACGGTAGTGCTCACCGACAAACACAAGCGTCGGTCCTTAGTTGACTAGGGTGGAACATACACTTTACAAGATCTCGTGCTTCCTGCACCAATCCAAACCAACCATCCACCCTAATCTAAACCAATTTCCACATTTCATTTTATTTTAAAAGAACAGTGGCAACTCCAATTACCACTAAATTTGATAGCATGACTGAGCATTAAACTACCATTCTAATATCCACAAATAATTATGATACTCTCATTATTGAGACAAAGGAATTTCTAGGGTTACAGAGGTACATGGCATTCAAATTCAAGTGAGGGCATAACAAGGTTGGATATAAATAATGCCTTAAGATTTGAACTAATATTTTATATAAATAGCAATGCACATAATTTAAAATAATTAAAACATTTTGAAATCATAGGTTCAAGATGATCAAAGGAGACTTGCCTTGCTCGGAGACTTGATGTTGCGAATTGTCAAAATCGAACTCTCCGGATTAGTCGTAGTCTACATGCGAAGAACCAAACAAAATAAATTCAAATAAAACCCAATTAAAATCCAAAAATTATAAAATATATAATGACCGATAGATTATGATTTTAGATGAATTTAGGAGAAAGAATCAACGGATTCGGAGTTCATATGAGGGAGATCGAATATCTAGAAGTTTTGGACATCACATAAAATGATAACAAAATACGAGGATTACTTTTTGAATGGTACGGTGTCAATTGGCTACAAGGTGGCTGGCGAATGGGCAAAATGGAATGCTGGCAATGAGGCGAAGGTGGTGACATGGGTACGGCGACGAGGAACGGCGGCAATCACCGGCAGTGAGTGAAAAACGGCACCGACTACACGGTAGCGACAACAGCAGGTTGTAGAGAGATAGTACCGGGTATGGAACGTGGAGATGTAAGATGAGCGTGGGGTAGTACATGGCATGGTGAAGTTAGGAAAATTATTGGCTAAGCTGAAAATTAATCGGAGACGATACAATCGACGTTTGAATGACGACAGTTGAGAAACAGGAAAAATTTGATATCTTGGTGCTCGGTGGAGTGAATGCAAAACCATTTAAAAGGTAACTACCTGGGATGGTTTGGCATGATATGATGCGATTGGATTGGGGAAAACACCACCGGATAGATGGGGACACGAGATGCCATTGGCGGCCATGGTGAGGTGTCGGAGGCGAAATTTTGTAGAGGCTTTTTGGGGAAAAGGAAGGAAGCACGGCGTAGAACGCAGTGAGGCAAGTCTAAGAAAAATTACGACATGGGCTAAGGCTTACCGGAGGCGACGAATCGACGTCAGGAGTCACAAACGGCCATTTTCGCGGAAAGCTCAATTCCTGACAATTGGCTCCACGAAAAATTAAACAAAATGGTAGAACAATTTCTTAGAGTCTAGGACACAATATGACGCGACCAAAAATTGAAGCGCTTACCAAAAAGGGGTGTACGCGCGAAGTACAGTTTTAGTGTCTGGGCCTGACAAGGTCGACGAGGACTCGGGGGATCTTCAGGTGATGGCGATGGAAGCACGATGTAGAACACGTCGAGGCAAACTCAACGGAGCAAACGGCTCGACCAAAGGATATCGGATGGTGGTGGAACACGGTGGAGAAGACATTCAACGACCGACGGGTTGACATCGGCGTTCCGGGCAAACGGAGAGGAGTTAGTGTGTGAGGTTTGTGGCGAAACGAAGAGGAGAACATGAGAAACGCAATGCTCACCTTGGTTGTGGTGGAAGATGCACGGTCGGCCTGCAGCGAGGAGAGAAGCGACGGCGCGATTTGGCCACGGTGCTCCGGCGATGCTCCGGCGAAACTCCGGCGAAGGCGAGGGGAGCACCACGTAGAACACGCAAAGGCGAAGCCAATGGTGTGGTCAAATGTGGTGGAGCTCCACTGTAGGCGGCGCAAATGGCCGAAGAACGTCGTTTTGTTGGTGAGAGAAAAATGCCGATTGCGGCAAGGAGAAAGGGAGAGAGGCCTTGAGATTTCAGAGGCTTGGTGAGGATGAGGAGAGGCAGCCGGTGCTCCCTTTTATAGGCGTGGAGGTGGACCGGATGGGGAGATCCGCAAGGGAATGTCTTTTCGGTGGCATGGCATATTCCTGCGAAATGGACGCATGAAATTGGGGGGCTAAGACTGCGAATGGAAAGGTCTTAATGAGAGCATTCTAATGCATTTTGTGGCGCAAGAAATGGTTGAGAAAATCAAAAGTTATGGAAGGTTGAAGAAGCAGCCATGGCGGCTCGCGTACGCGCTCGGGAACAGGCTCGTCTCGTGAAGAAGAACACTGTTGGAGGAGAGAGAAAATAATAATAAAATAATAATTGTTTTTCCAAAAAAATAAAATAAATTTGAAATTTTTTTTTCTAATTTTACCAAAAACCTTGGAAGCCGAAAATATCAAATAAAATAATTTCAGATTTAATTGAAGTATATTTGGACCATTAAAAATATTTTTACTTTCTAAGCTTTAATTTAATCCAAATAAATTCAAAATCTCCAAAAATTTGAAAAGAGGATAGAAATGGATAGATTAGAATTTTATATGAATTTAGAAATTTGAATGGGCTCAATCAGAATTAAAATGAAGAAATACGATCTTTTGGAAGTTTAAAAGGAGAGAAAAAGAATAAACTGATTTTCTGGAATTATTTTTGAACTGAAATGACATCATCAAGGGAAATGATTTTCAGAGGAATTATTTTTCTATGGAAAAAGGAATTTATGATGTTAGGGTGACGTCAGCAGAGATTTTGATTTTCTGACCGAATTATTTTTCAACAAGAAAAGGGTTTTATTCACTGACAGGTGGGACCGACTTTTGTGGACTAGGTCCATAAACCGGGGAGAAGGCTGAGGTGGCACGCAGTTGGCATAGCGCTTGCGTAGCTCATGGATGCTGAGGTGGCGCATGGGGACTGAGGGCATCAGCGGATGACGACGCTGTTGGGGTCGGCGAGGGGTGCGCGAGAGGGAGGAAGACACGGGGAGTTAAGTGCACCTTGGCACGACACTCGGAAATTCTCGATGGTAGCCAGCGACGAGGATGCAGGGGTGGCGAAGTGAGGGCGTTGGCGGCAGGGCTCTTCGGCGGTGGATTCACTCGGTGGAGGGGCGGGGATGCGCGCACAGGTCTGGCGAAGGTGGAGGCGACGAACGATTATCGGTTACACCAAGGTTAAGGACGACGCAAAGACGAGTAAAGAGGGAGATAAGCGGGGTTTAAAGCGGGGAAATGGTGGTGGTGGAAGGTTGACGAAGGCAAGAAGAAACAAGAAGCTGACTGGGGGGGTTGGGCTGTCAGCGAGAGGGAAGAGAGAGGAGGAAGGAGTGGACGGTCGGATGAATGCCACGAGGCGAAAGAGAAATCAGGGCCATCGGATTAAAACGAAGGGGTAAGTGAAGGCGGGTGGCTGAGATTAAACCGGGCGGGGATGGATTGAATCAGGGAGCGACACGTGATGGCCGAGTAGAGAGGTTGAGGATTAAATTTGATTTAGATTTTGAAATAAAATTTAGATAACTCCAAATAAAACTCAGAAAATCACAGAAAATCCAAATAAAATTCAAATACTTTAAAATAATTAATTTGAATTTAAATTTTTCAGGAAGCAAGAGAGGAGTACGGGGAAGCTTTGAGAAGGTTGGACGTGGTTGAGCATGGTCAGAGAGGATTGGCGGTGGAGCGGTGGCGGTGATGACCATGGCAGACGACAACGAGGGGGAAGAGGTGGCTCAAGGGCAAAATTGGGAGGGGGCTGAGCATCTACGGACCAAGGGGTTCCATTTTAGGGGATGGCATGGTCGAAGGCTTACCGAGGTAGCTCATCAATGGTGGCCCAAAGCAGCAGAGGTGAGCTCCTATGGTGGTGGCATTCCGATGAGGGGTAACTAAATTGGGGAGGGGAAAGGGGTTAGGGGAGCATGGAGGTGCTACGGGTGCATTGAATTGAGGAATGGCTGACTATATCATTGGATTGGCTTTGGCTCGAGTGCGATCGGAGTTGGGGAATAAAGGGCATTCATGGCCATCGCTTCTCGAGCATTACAAGGGAGGAGGGAGGTGCGGGATGCTTGAGCTTGGTAGGGGTTGGCTTTTATAGGCATGGGGAGGCTGGTGGTGAGCAACATCTCAAAGATCGAGGGTGCCACTAGGGCCACAAGCAAGAAGACAAGCATGGCTATTATGGCTTTGTAGAGATGGCAGAGGGATGGGGAGGGCGCAAGAGGGTAGGGGCGGGATTGGCGGTGGTAGCATAGCATCTCAAGGGCGAGTGCACCAGCGGGTCACAATGAGCAAGTCTTGCATGCCGTTGGATTCCAGGGTGTGGCAGTCACCTCTACAGTGCATAGTGTTCTGGCGTCGATGAGACAGGACAATGCAGAGGCATGATGACAAGGGGCAGGGGACAGCGCTGGTTGCGTGGCGTCGAGCACATGGAGGACAGGGTAGTGCCTCGGCAGTGGAGAGAGGATGGGGCACAGGGAGGATGGGGAAGGTGGAGCACATGGTTCAAGGCAGTGTATGGCATGAGGCGTGGTGGTCCCGTAACGTGATGGCGCAAGCAGCGACATGGCTTATGTGTACCGGGCACGGGCTGGCAAGTGGAGCCAGGATGACAGTGACCAAGAGGGAGGAAGAGAGGGGAGAGGGTGATAGGTTAGGCTGGAAGATAAATTGAAAAATAGTTTTTCCTTTTAAATGCAAAATTAAATTTGGAGGTTCTAAAAATTAGCAAATGGAATATTAAAAATTATGAAAATTTTTGGAGAAGCTTTTGACATAGCGTAGAACCTTGTGTAAATTTTACAGATTTTTATCTATCTTATATTTTTCTTGAAAATTCCTAAAAATGCACTATTTTATTTAAAAAGCACTATTTGGTTGGGTGAGTTTAAAAAAATTCTTAAAATGTTCGAATTTCATTTCTAGCCCTGTGAATCTATTTTGAGTTTTTAACATGATTTTTTATGTAGTTTCCCTTATGCCACTTTATGGATCATTTCTTGCAAATTCAATTTTTTTAATTCAATTCAAAATTTTCCCATTTGAACATTCTTTTCCAAATATTTTTCCAAGGGAACTTCAATCAAAACCAAGAAAATAATTATGCAAACAAAAAATTTTAAATTCTTCTCAATTTTGGGCTTCCTAGAAATTGGGATGTTACAGCCGCCTCCTCCGCTCGCTCTAATTCCCAGTGGAGAGGTTGAGGTTGCCATGCCATCTCCTCTGCCTACAGATCTAGACTCGCTAGTCATCGGGCCACTTCCTCTGCCAGCTAAAGGAAGAAGAAAATAAGTGGAAGAGGGAGATATCTGGGGGAGAGAGGGAACAGGATGAGGGAGAGATTCAGAGGAAGAGCAGCAAGAGCAGTCGACAGCATGTTCAGAGGAAGTGCAGCAGGGTCATTGGCGACTAAGAAGGAAGAAAGAGGGAGGGGAAATGAGAGAGATGGAAGAGGGAGAGAGAAAGAAGAAATGAAGTTGACATGTGGGACCCATGGTTTACTAGATTGACGGGCAAGGATTACTTTCACATCTGGGATCAATGTGGGATGGTACTTCAGCAGAAAACCACTCCCGTTTGGGTTAAGAGGTTAAAGTGAACAGTTTTGTTAGTGTCAGACCCAGATTTTACAATCCGGAATCCTCTGTGATTCCACCGCACTATTCCCTGGATCAGTAGATAGTGCTCACAGATACAGAAATGAATATCAAAATACATACCATGCGAAAGCATAAATATAATAAAAGACTTACACATGGGCCGATTAGACCGATATCAATAAAATGCAGCAGCGGAAGAACGAAGCACACAAGTGGGACCTTCAGGACATGCCCACAGGCAGCCAACTGGAGGTTCGCAACCTAGTTCTTGACACTTCATCATCTTTGTCATCATGTCCAATTGTATTGTCGAAGCGTAGCGACTTGAATCCTGATTCTGGATTGTTGTAAGAGCGAGGGTGAGCACAAACCACCGTGCTCCGCGAGCTAATACACAGGATGCAATTAAATAATATGCATGGCTTATCAAGGAAAGGCTCAGATTATTTTATTTGCCATAAATTGTTTTCAAAATACAATACATAGAAATTTCCTGAGACCTAGCAGTTTGAACCAAAACATAAGTTATGAAAGAATGCAATAGTAATAGTGATTCAGATTCCATCCACCGTTACATGGTCTCTGCACCATATGGTTAATCCTTCAGCGTCATAACCACTTAACTTATCACTGGGACAACACCCAGGGCAACACAAATAAGGGCCTTTCTCTGCCCTCCACTTTACCAATTCCACCCACAAAGTGTTTTTGAAACAGAACTATATCTAGTTAAGTTCTCATGTCCGCCCTTGACCGTGGGCACGGCTATTCGAATAGTTTTTGACTCTGCAGAGTTTGCACACTTTACCCACAAGAGATATATCCACTCGTTGCCCCACATGATTCCTTAGCCATGCGGTTGAGTAGACTATCACAGGACCTTTACAATGCATTTTTCCTAGCAGAGTTACGTCCGCTAAGGTTTCCACTTCCTTCGGGGTACGACCACCCTTCCAGAAGCCCCCTCTTGCGCCGTCACGTCGGAGGATGTGGCCATCCTCTACCCGCCCGTGGTCACAGCGGCGCAACTCTTACTAAGTCGATGCAAATTAGTTAGCCCTGCCTACACTTTGCCAGCTTGTGGTTGTACTTGTTGTACACTGGGAGGTTATCACTAGATTCGGTCCTTAGGGCCATCTGGGCGGTTCTACCACTATCCACTTTGTGCTTCCACTGCACCACGACACACACCCTCGAACCATCCGCCCAGATAAATAAGCAAGTTGGGGTTTTTAGGGAACATAAAATACTCATACCAACATATACCAGTCATTACCACCATGACTGCCCAAACCAATTTCTCATGATTCAAAGTGATGCTTTGGGGCATTGTTGGTGCCCCCCCATTATCTAAGCAGTACTAAGCATAGCGTATAATTATGGACTTATTTTTGAAAGATTACCATTATAATTTTGCTAGGGTGACAAGGCTCAGATATTCAAATATTTCCAAAGGAGGTATAATACTAGCAAGTCGATTAATGGGTGTATAACTAGAATCTTCAAACAAACATATATTTGCATATGAAATAACAGCATGCAATTTGATAATTTAAACAAAAGTAAATTTGCGAAAAATGTAGGTTCAACATGATCAAAGTATTGACTCGCCTGACGCGGTTTACCACGGTCCTGAGTTCACACAATGCTTCTTCTTGAGTTTCTGGTCTCTATCTTCACTTCGAGCTTAATCTCGCTGTATCCATTGAATCTTCACGACTTCCAATTTCTAATTACGCGACAAACGACTGAATCCAAATGAAAGTAAATAACTCAAAAGATCCAAATAAATCTGAATAAACTCAACTTTTGTATTATTATGAGTTAATGGGTGATTTGGGTGATTTTGAGGCTAGGCCGGTGGTAGAAAACAATGACTCGATCTTTTATTAACAATTTCTTTTATTATTTTTATATTTATCAAGGAAGTTCCATGAGTTAGGTTAGACCTATGATTTAATGTACAAGTTTAGCTGGGTATTGCTTTGGTGAGCGCTAATATTTAGGGCATTTTGGCTTACCGAATAAATTTTAGAGTCTAGGTGTATAGCAATTGATATGGTGATATTTTATGTAGCCTCAGTTTTCACTAAGCCTATTTCAACTTGAATTTGGATTCAGTTGTAGGGGCCTTATCTTGTTATTTCATGCTCATCATTATTATTTATTAATCTAATATTAAGATTTAATTAATGGTACAATTACATTATTTTATCTACGCTTTAGTTACTATTAGGCTTAGCTTTATCTCTAATTTAGCTATCTGTGCAAAGCTTGGTGCGTATCATTTTATGTGACCCGAATTACTCGTGTTACTGGTTAAATGTTTACGTTAGAGTATTCATATGTTTACGAGATTATTTTGGTATTTGATGACCTAGGGCTACTCTCTCTCTCTCTCTCTCTCTCTCTCTATATATATATATATATATATATATATATATATATATATATATATATATATATATATATATATATATATATATATATATATATATATATATATATATATATATATATATATAACACTGTATATTATTATGACCTCTTAATTTGAGTGTTCTCTCAAAACTATCATATCGATATTTTATCCTTTTACAAGCCGTGCCTGCTATACATGAGTACATTTTGTTATCATTATTATCTAAAGTTACCATTTAAGATCCCATGACTGGCAGTATATTAACGATAGCATTTACATATATATTTCTAGCGGAATCTACGCTGACCGCAAAATTGTACTGATATTTTACTAGTGGGTTGCATACATGCTATCCACATTTCTCTAACCCCTTTTATGTATATATATATATACATATATATGTTTATATATATACTTACATAGAAAGTCTCTATATTCTAATTGTTATTAGCTTTAATTAAAATTTATTTATCTAACAAAGTTATATTCCAATATTTGCTAGCTAGTAAAACCTACCACTAGAATTTATTTAACGGCAGCATTTTAGATATTGGGCATAAATCTTACTTTTAATCATGGGTAGCCTCTATTAGATTTGGATATTTATTCAAGATCATAATACCTTATCAATACCTCTAATTAATACTAAATCTTTTGGATAATTATTCAAACCATATAACTAATCATACATGAGCTAATCCAAATTTAAGTCTTAATTAATCTCATTTTTTATTCCAGTTAAATTTTATTAGCTTCTCTAAACTTTTCTCAAATTTTCCTTGATTTTTATTAATCAAAACGGGTTACAAAACAAATGGAATAAAAATACTGCAGCCGAAGGATTCGAAATCAAGACCTCTGTGTGAAGTGTTTAGAGCCCACTCGGGTAGCCCCATGGGTTTTCTGTCTGTCGTGATAGTCTATGGGGAATTAACTCTGAAGATGCAAGCGGCAGTTGGGGACTAAAACGGGGCAGCTGGCTGGCCGAAGCAGAGGAGGTGGGGGGCGCACGGCCGGCGGCGGGAGCTCCGGCGAGGGAAGGCCTGAGGGGCGGGGTAGGTCGGCAAAATGGGCTCTTGGGGAGTCGTGGAAGCCGGTGGAGGAGGCGGTGCGGCCCGGGACAGCGCAGATCGGCGGGGTGGCTACTCGGGTGGCGGTGGTGAGGTGGGGAACAGGGACAGCGGCGTCGGGAGGAGAAAGGGGACCACCGGGGGGTGTGGGGATTCTTACCACGCGGTGGCCCGGGACAGAGGGGCCTTGAGGCGGGTCGGCGGCGTGAGGCCCATGTCGGCGCGGGTGGTCTTGCGGCGCCGGCGAGCTGGGGCAAATGGGAACACTCGGCAGCGATTGTGGAGTGTCGACTATGCCTTGAAGATGCTCCAACCGAGAGGAATTGAATCGGGAAGCAGGGAGCCAAAAATGGGGCGGTGGCAGTGGCTTCCGGCCGGAGATGAGGAAGAGTAGCTTCCCGGCAAGCTCAGTGGGGTGTTTTCCAATTGGGCCGGAGGGAAAGAGGAAGGTTCTTGGGTGCACACATGGGCGGGGTCAACTTGGCATGGTTTTGTCGGAGAGGCCGGAGCGGCGTGAGGCGGCGATGGCCGGCGCTTTGAGCTAGCACGGGTGAGCTTGGGCTGAGCACGGGAAAGAGAGATAGGGGGAAAAGGGAGACGGCGCAGGGGGCAATGCACTCCCGGGGAGGCTTTTTGTAACACCCTGAATTTTGAAGCTAGAAACTTATGTAAGATTTGAACTTGTTGGAACATATTGGTTTTGGTAATTGTACTCTGCTGGAGTTTTTCCTTGGGAATTTGGATTTTATGGTGTTTACCTGAACTGGTTGAGCTTCCAAAAATTTAAGAGATTCATAGAAGACAAAGACAAACATTAGTAATACCAAAAAGGGAATATGCAAATAATAGAAAACTAAAATTTTAAATACGAATCATAAAAGATGATCCAGTATACGGAGGAAGAAACCTGAATTTAAAATACAAGTCTTACTGTGGTAATAACGGCATAAATAGTAATATAGGGAATATAAATATTACAAATTTAGAGAGCAAGCAAAATAAGCAAATAATAAAAATATATAAATGCAACCTTGTATAATAAATAAAAAAAGAAGAAAGAGCCAGGGGCCGGTCCAGCCACCAGCCGGCCAGCCAGCTAGCCCAGCCGGCCGCCCCGCACCCCTGTCTTCCTCCCCTCTGCGCATGCCTTCGGACCAGGGCCAAGACCCTCCTCGCGACGCCTCATGGACAGCAAAGCCTCGGCGACACGCCGCTGCGCCATCGTGGGCCCCACCGCCATCCCGTCGCCAAGACGGCGCTGCGTCATCCCCTGTCTCACCAGCTCCCGTCCACTCCCCCTTTTCCCGCGCGGTCTCCGCCGAGGAAGCCGTGATGTGCATTCCCTGCTGTACGTCTCCCCATCCTCGGTTATTGTCATCTACAGCTGCTCTCTGCAAGCATTAAACGGGGGAGACCGGTTGAGCAGAGCTTCAGAGCCACGCTGGCCGGCGTTGCCGCCATGTCCGCCAATCGCTTCCTCGCGCGCCGCGCAAATCACTGGATATAAAGCCCGCCCGACACTCCCAAGCGCTTCCACGCACTCCCCTTTCACTCCTCCCGAGAGCAATCGGACCCTCTTGCCGTCTACCTCGCCGGCGCCACCTTCTTCCCCATCGCCGCCGCGAGCCAATTCCCTCACCAAGCCACCAAAGTTCAATTCCTCGCCAAAGCATCCTCGAGCTCGGTGAAGTCCATAGGGTGATCGGCCGAGCCTTCCGACCAGAGCTCGCCAAAGACCGATCTCCTCCCGACCGCCGCCCGCACGCCGCCGACCCTACTCCGGTGACCCCGTCCGCGCCGACCACACCACCGGGTTCCTTGACGTGCGGGAATTCCATTTCGCCGCCACCCGAGCCTCCCGCCCCTCCCGCCGACGAGCCCGCCGCCTGCTCGCCCGAGTTCCTCGCCGCCTCGCTACCGCTTACCTTAAGAAAATAAAGCGCCTTATAGGTAAGCAACATCGAGAGAATTCACGGCTAGCGCGCTAAGCGTTCATCGCGCTGTCCGGTTCGATCCTCCGGTCGCATGGAGATAAGTAGGTTTTGGATTAAATTTTTGCCATGCTTTAATCAAATAAAAATCCAAAAAATTAGGAAATAATCAATAAGTGATGCAAGAATTTAATTAGGGAATTAGTGAGTTCTTAGAGCAGTTGACCATGGTTAATTATCATATGTTAGTGAGTAATATGACATGAAAAATTTCCTTACCTCCTTAGCAAATAAAAGTTTAATGAGTGATTGAATATAAGTTAGCATAGCACCTGCAATAATGAATACACCATGTAGCTTTATCAAATGAGAGGGTTTAGTGATAATATGATTAGGGTAAGCATTCACATGAAATGATGGCCAGTTGGAAAATAAAGAATTACTCAACAAACACATCTCTAAATTCACACAATAGCCCAAAGCCTACTTAATGAAATTAAAATGTGACATTTGGAGTTAATTGGATTTTCTCGCAAATGTTTATTTGGTTCGCTGATTATTATCCAACTTTTCGCGCACGTAAAAATAGCGTACGAAGCTCAAGAGGAGGAAGCTGAAGCAGAAGCCGCCCAAGACCACCCAGACCCATCCTACTGTGACCAAGGCGAGTCAATACCTTGATCATGTTGAACCTACATTTTCTGCAAATTACTTTTGTTTAAATTATCAAATTGCATGCTGTTAATTTATATGCAAATCCATGAGTAATTTAGAATTCTAGTTAAATGCCTATTATTTAACTTGATTAATATTGCCCCTCCTTTGGAATATTTGAAAATGAGAACCGTGTCGCCCTAGCAAAATTATAGTAGTAACCTTTCGAAAATAAGTCCGTAATTATATGCCATGCTTAGTATTGCTTAGATACTCATGGGCGCTCTCGCGCCCGAGCATCACTTTTAATCTCGAGAAAATTTGTTGGGCGATCATGGTGGTAATGACTGGTGTATGTTGGATATGGTTATTTTTCCCAAAAACCTCCAATTGCTTATTTGTCTGGGCGGATGGTTCGGGGGTATGGTGCAGGTGTGCACGAGAGTGTGGTTTGTGGTAGAACCGCCCAGATAACCCTAAGGACTGAATCTTGTCATGACCTCCTGTGCAAAACAAGTACAACCACAAGTCTGTAAAGTACAACTTGGCCTAGTAAATTTACCGGACCCCGAAAGTCTTCATCATCGGTGGAGGAGAAGTGGTGGTGCAAGTAGCGAATCTGGGTGACGGCTTGAATGGGACACTCTTTGTGAGTGAAGTTCTTCTGCGGCGTGCTAGCAAGACGGGAGTCACCGCTAGGCGCATAGGAGGGGAACATCCCGCACAACGTATGGGACCCACCGCAAGTGGGAGTGGCCCATCGGGTGAGATGATGGACGGGGCGAGGTACTTTGAACGGTTACTGTGATGGTTGGCTCAACCGCATGACTAAGGAATCGTGTGGGGCAACGAGTAAACTGTCTCTTGTGGGTAAAGTGTGCAAACTCTGCAGAGTCAAAACTATTCGAATAGCCGGGCCCACGGTCAAGGGCGGACATGGGAACTTAACTAGATATAGTTCTATTTCAAAAATCTTGGCAAATGAAATGTTAAAGGGAGGGCAGTGGGAAGCCCTAAATGGTGTTGTCCTGGGTGTCGTCCCAGTGGTAATGTAAGCGGTTATAACGCTGAAAGTGTAGCATATGGTTTGGAGGCCATGTAATGGTGGATGGCCTCTAGATCACTGATATTATAGCATTCTGATACACACTTACACTTTGGCATAAAAATTGCTAGGTCATAGGGATTTTAAGTAATTGTATTCAAAAGCACTCCTCGCAAAATAAACTAAACCGAGCCTTTCCTTTGATAAACCATGCATACTATCTACTTGCATTCTGTGTATTGGCTCGCGGAGCACGGGGTCGGAGTGCTCACGCTCGCATTACCAAACCAGATTCTGGAGCCCCGGACCACTACGCCTATGAAGATGCCCCCGCTGCAGAGGAAGGGAACAACGTGGAGAATTAGGGCGTCTTTGGCATGTTCTCAAGGCCCTAGGTGGTTAGACTATATAGTGTGCCTATAATTATTACCTTCACTTAGGTAATAATCATACGGCACATATTTACCCCCAGTCGCTGCTTGTGGATTATTGGCCCTACTTGACTTTTGCTTCCGCTGGCTTACTTTTGTAATGTAAACATTTGGCCTGGTCGGCCCTTATGTAAACTCATTGCCCGACGTGGTATAATTCAAACCTCTGTTATGTAATATTGGTATATGTTGTGATTGTCCATGCGATGTATGAAATGATGCAGCAATGTACCTGTGAGCACTACCTACTGATCCAGGGAATAGTGCAGTGTTTTCATAGGAGATTCTGGATTGAAAAATCCGGTCCGATAAATACTGTATCGAGCATACGATCAGAGGGTAAAAGCCTTAGAATGGTCGTTAGAAGGAACTTAAGGATTGTGATTTTAAAAATCTATAAAAAGAACTCCTCAAAATATAGCGTATTATTTCTGCTCGTATCCTTCCTAGATCTGTTCTGCTCTACTTTTCAGTTGTTATTTTCTTAAAAAGTTACTAACGTTAAGTATTGTAAACTGCAGATGGCCAGTCACCGTGTCACTCGTGCCCAAGCCAGTGCCGACCCGGATGTGCAGGGCGAGGTTGATGCTAACCAAGAGGAGCAAGCTATTAGAAGGGGAAGAGGCCCAGGGCAAGGGGTGAATCTCCCACCCGCGCCAGCCAACCCGACTATGGCCCAAGTAATGGCCCAACAGACGCAACTGCTTCAAGCTATCTACGCAGGCCAGCAGCCTGGCGCCCACGCCCACGGCTCAGACCTTGGTGATTTTATAAGAACCCGCCCCCTCATATTTGCGGGTGCAGATGAACCTCTGGAGGCAGAAGACTGGTTGAGAGACACTGAAAGAAAGCTCCGCTTGGCCAAGATTGCAGATAATGACCAAGTCATCTTCGCTACCCACCAGCTTCAAGGAGCTGCAGCTGCATGGTGGGAAAATTATTTGGCAGCTAAGGGACATGATGACGCCCCCGCCGGAGCAAACCCAGAAGTTATCCCATGGGCTGAGTTTAAGGCGGCTTTCAAGGCCAATTTCGTTCCAGCAGGAGTTATGAGAATGAAGAAAAATGAGTTTCGTACTTTGAAGCAAGGAAACATGTCAGTCGGCGAGTACCTCACCAAGTTCAATCAGCTAGCCCGCTACGCCCCAAAAGACGTGGCAGATGAAGAAGAGAAAATCGACTGATTCTTTGTGGGGATGAACGAGGAGCTGCGAGTGCAGCTAATTACCCAAGACTTCACTAGCTTTCATCAGCTGGTAAACAAGACCCTGATCCTGGAAAGCGAGAGGAGAGCCCTGGAAGCAAGCCGCAAGCGCAAGCAAGTGGCACAACGCCCCCAGGGGAGGTTTGTTCAGAGGCTCTTCAACAGTTCTTCCTTCTCAGGATCGACCCAGTTCGGGAATACCACTTCCACTCCTCGCCCAAGCGGCAGCTCATTCCAAACCCCACGCCCAGTGGGCCAGAATACTGGGGCAAGCCCAACGGCCAGCAGAAACTGTTACGGATGTGGGGAACGGGGACATTTTATCAGTCAGTGCCCGCAGCAGCAAAATTCTCCAGTGAAGTTCAATTTAGGGGCCACTCCTGCTCGAGGCCAAGCATCGGCGCCAAGTAAAGGACACCAGACTCCCCAAGCTAACAAGACTACTTCAACGCCAAATCGTGGAAGGGTCAATCATATTACCGTGGAAGAGGCAAAGGAGGCTGTTGGAGTTTTTATGGGTACATTCTCTGTCAACTCCATACCAGCACAAGTTCTTTTTGATTCTGGGGCTTCGCACTCATTTATAGCAAGGAGATTTGTGGATAAGCTAGAGCTGCCCACTTACCCTTTAAAGAAACTGTTGGCACGTAGCTCCCCTACGGGAATTATTAATGCCACCTTAGTATGCCCTGGGGTAGTGATTACCATGGAAAGATATGAGTTCCTAGCAGATTTAATAGTTTTACCCTCCCAGACCCTAGACATCATACTAGGGATGGATTGGCTCGCGAGATATGATGGGATCATAAGCTGTGCCACTAGAAAAGTCAAGCTAACCAAGTGTCCTGGAGTGACAATAGAAGTAAAGGTGGACCGCCCGCACCGATGGGGTAGGGCAATCTATTATTGTGAAGATGTACCATTGGAGGGAATGATAGTGGTACAAGATTACCCTGAAGTGTTTCCCGAAGAGCTACCAGGCATGCCACCCGACAGGGATTTGGAATTTGTCATCAACTTAAAGCCCGGTGCTGCCCCCATCTCTAAGAGGCCATACAGGATGACTGTGGATGAGTTAGAAGAGTTGAAGAAGCAACTACACGAGCTGCAAGGCAAGGGATTTATTAGGCCGAGTTCCTCACCTTGGGGATCCTCGGTCATTTTTGTGAAGAAGAAGGATGGTACCGCCCAATGTGTGTAGATTATCTGCCTTAAATGAAGTGACCATCAAAACAAATACCCTCCGCCTAGAATTGATGACCTATTTGACCAGCTTGGAGGAGCCATCAGTATTCTCAAAATCGACTTGAGATCGGGTTACCATCGCTTGAAGATCAGCTCAAGATATTCCAAAGACTACTTTCACCACTAGGTATGGGTCAGATGAATTTACATCATGTCTTTTGGATTAACAAATGCCCCAGCCTACTTCATGAATCTTATGAATAAGGTCTTCATGGAATACCTAGATAAGTTTGTGGTGGTATTCATTGACGATATTCTCATCTACTCCAAGACCGCAGAAGAGCATGCTGAGCATGTGCGCTTAGTATTGGAGAAGTTGAAGGAGCACCAGCTTTATGCCAAGTTCAGCAAGTGCGAGTTTTGGTTGTCAGATATCAGCTTTCTAGGCCATATAGTATCCGCTAGGGGAGTATCAGTAGACCCAGCTAAGATTGCAGCTGTAATGGAATGGCAACAACCCACCAGTGTCACGGAAGTGCGCAGTTTCCTTGGGTTGGCAGGATACTACCGGAGATTCATTGAGGGGTTTTCTCGAGTTGCCAGGCCCTTGACCCAACTACTCAAGAAGGAGCAAAAATTTGAGTGGACCAAGGCTTGCGAAGGAAGTTTTCAAGAACTAAAGAAGAGGTTAACCTCCACCCCTGTATTGGTTCTGCCAGATGTACGCAAGGATTTTGAGGTATATTGTGATGCCTCACATTAAGGCCTTGGGTGTGTACTCATGCAAGGGGGCAAGGTGGTAGCTTATGCATCAAGACAGCTACGCCCTCATGAAGTCAATTACCCAACCCATGATTTGGAACTGGCTTCAGTGGTGCATGCATTAAAGATTTGGAGGCACTACTTGATCGGAAACCATTGTGATATATATACAGACCACAAAAGCCTCAAGTACTTCTTCACGCAATCTCATCTCAACCTGAGGCAAAGAAGATGGCTAGAGCTAATCAAGGACCTTCACGCAATCTCATCTCAACCTGAGGCAAAGAAGATGGCTAGAGCTAATCAAGGACTACGATTTAAGTGTTCACTATCACCCTGGCAAGGCTAATGTGGTAGCTGACGCCTTGAGTCGTAAGGCGTATTGCAACAACCTCATGGTTTTGGAGCAGCAACCAGAGTTGTACAAAGAAGTATTGGCGCTCAATTTGGAGATAGTGGATCAGGGCACTCTGGCGGCCATGGAAATCAAATCAAGCATAGAAGAGATGATTATGGCTGCGCAGCAAGAGGATCCAACTATTATGAGAATAAAAAGATTGATCGAAGCAGGGAAGGCTCCCAAGATGACAATTGATGATGAAGGAGCTCTACGGTACGGAACACGCATCGTGGTGCCCCATCAAAAGGATCTTAAGGACCTGATACTGAGAGAAGCTCATAGCTCTGCGTACTCCCTCCACCCCGGGAGTACCAAGATGTACCAAGATATGAAGCAGTTCTGCTGGTGGCCCCGCATGAAACGAGACATCGCTGAACATGTAGCCTGCTGTGATGTGTGTCAGAGAGTGAAGGCAGAACATCAGAGGCCCGCAGGGCTACTACAACCATTGCAAATACCCCAATGGAAGTGGGAAGAAGTCGGAATGGACTTTATCACCGACTTCCCGAACCAAATCTGGTATGATTCCGTATGGGTGGTGATAGACAGACTGACCAAGGTTGCTCATTTCATCCCTGTTAAGACCACCTACAAGGGAGACAAGCTGGCCGAACTATACATGTCTCGCATCGTGAGTTTGCAGTGTGCCCAAAAGGATAGTCTCCGATCGAGGTTCTCGCTTCACCTCGCACTTTTGGGCTAGTCTCCATGAAGCACTTGGCACCCACCTTGATTTCAAGATCGCTTATCACCCACATGCATGCATACCAAACAGAAAGAGTGAACCAAATACTAGAAGACATGCTTGAGCTTGTGTCCTAGATTTCTCCAAGGATTGGGATAAAAGTTTGCCATATGATGAATTTGCTTACAACAACAAACTACCAAGCCACCGCAAATGTCACCGCTTTGAAGCTCTATATGGGAGGAAATGTCGACTCTCTCCACCGGTCGAGGTAGGAGAAGGCTATGTCTTTGGGCCGATACTCTTAAACAGTCAAGAAAAAGTTTGACTAATTAGAGACAGATTGCAAGCACTCACCAAGACAGAAGAGTTACGCGACAAGAGACGAAGACCGCTAAGTTTTGAAGTTGGGGATCATGTCTATTTGAAGGTGTCACCCCTGCGGGGAGTCCGAAGATTTAAAGTCAAAGGCAAGCTCGCACCACGTTATGTTGGGCCATTCCCCATCGTGGCCAAGAAAGGAGAAGTAGCCTACCAACTAGAGTTGCCCGCGAGTTTAGCAGATATACACAATGTTTTCCATGTATCCCAACTTAAGAAATGCCTTCGGGTACCAGAAGATCAAACTCCGATGGAGGCAATTGAACTCGATAATGACCTGACTTACAAGGAGCGACCTATTAAGATTTTAGATACTGTAGAGAAGAGGACCAGGAATCAGATTATTCACTTGTGTCGAGTTCAGTGGAGTCATCACACTAAGAAAGAGGCCACCTGGGAACGTGAAGACAAGCTGAAGAGAGATTACCCACACTTGTTCACAGCCTAGGCTGAATCTCGGGGTCGAGATTCTTTTTAAGGGGGGTAGGTTTGTAACACCCTGAATTTTGAAGCTAGAAACTTATGTAAGATTTGAACTTGTTGGAACATATTGGTTTTGGTAATTGTACTCTGCTGGAGTTTTTCCTTGGGAATTTGGATTTTATGGTGTTTACCTGAACTGGTTGAGCTTCCAAAAATTTAAGAGATTCATAGAAGACAAAGACAAACATTAGTAATACCAAAAAGGGAATATGCAAATAATAGAAAACTAAAATTTTAAATACGAATCTTAAAAGATGATCCAGTATACGGAGGAAGAAACCTGAATTTAAAATACAAGTCTTACTGTGGTAATAACGGCATAAATAGTAATATAGGAATATAAATATTACAAATTTAGAGAGCAAGCAAAATAAGCAAATAATAAAATATATAAATGCAACCTTGTATAATAAATAAAAAAGAAGAAGAAAGAGCTGGGGGTCGGTCCAAACCAATTTCACCAAATGCCGCCCGCACTCTGTCTTCCTCCTCCTCTGCGTGTGTTCGACCGGGGCCAAGACCCTCCTCGCGACGCCTCATGGACAGCAAGTGCCTCGCGACACGCCGCGCTGCGTCATCGTGGGCCCCACCGCCATCCTGCCGCCAAGACGGCGCCGTGTCATCCCCTGCCTCACCAGCCCCGCCCACTCCCTTTTCCGCGCGGTCTCCGCCGAGGAAGCCGTGATGTGCATTCCTCGCCAGACGCCTCCCGTCCTGCTATCGCCATCTACCTGCTCTCGCAAGCATTAAACGGGAGACCGGTTGAGCAGAGCTTCAGAGCCACGCTGGCCGGCGTTGCCGCCATGTCCGCCAATCGCCTCCTCGGCGCCGCGCAAATCACCGGATATAAAGCCCGCCCGACACCCCAAGCGCTTCCCGCACTCCCTTTCACTCCTCCCGAGCAATCGGACCTCTTGCCGCCTACCTCGCCGCGCCACCTTCTTCCCCACCGCCGCCGCGAGCCAATTCCCTCACCAAGCCACCAAAGTTCAATTCCTCGCCCAAAGCATCCTCGAGCTCGGTGAAGTCCACAGGGTGATCGGCCGAGCCTTCCCGGACCTGTAGCTCGCCGGCACCGATCTCCTCCCTGGACCGCCGCCCCCGCACGCCGCCGACCCTACTCCGGTGACCCCCGTCCGTCGCCGACCACACCACCGGGTTCCTTGACGTGCGGGAATTCCATTTCGCCCGCCACCCGAGCCTCCCCGGCCCCTCCCCGCCGACGAGCCCGCCGCCCGTTCTGGCCCGAGTTCCTCTGCCCCGGCCTCTGCTACCGCTTACCTTAAGAAAATAAAGCGCCCCTTATAGGTAAGCAACATCGAAGAGAATTCCTGGCTAGCAGCGCTAGTGTTCACTGCGCCGGTCCGGGTTCGATCCCTCCGGGTCGCGCGGAGATAAGTAGGTTTTTGGATTAAATTTTTGCCATGCGTTTTAATCAAATAAAAATCCAAAAAAATTAGGAAATAATCAATAAGTGATGCAAGAATTTAATTAGGGAATTAGTGAGTTCTTAGAGCAGTTGACCATGGTTAATTATCATATGTTAGTGAGTAATATGACATGAAAAATTTCCTTACCTCCTTAGCAAATAAAAGTTTAATGAGTGATTGAATATAAGTTAGCATAGCACCTGCAATAATGAATACACCATGTAGCTTTATCAAATGAGAGGGTTTAGTGATAATATGATTAGGGTAAGCATTCACATGAAATGATGGCCAGTTGGAAAATAAAGAATTACTCAACAAACACATCTCTAAATTCACACAATAGCCCAAAGCCTACTTAATGAAATTAAAATGTGACATTTGGAGTTAATTGGATTTTCTCGCAAATGTTTATTTGGTTCGCTGATTATTATCCAACTTTTCGCGCACGTAAAAATAGCGTACGAAGCTCAAGAGGAGGAAGTCAAGCGTGCCGCCAAGACCACCTGCACTCCATCCTATCGTGACCAAGGCGAGTCAATACCTTGATCATGTTGAACCTACATTTTCTGCAAATTACTTTTGTTTAAATTATCAAATTGCATGCTGTTAATTTATATGCAAATCCATGAGTAATTTAGAATTCTAGTTAAATGCCTATTATTTAACTTGATTAATATTGCCCCTCCTTTGGAATATTTGAAAATGAGAACCGTGTCGCCCTAGCAAAATTATAGTAGTAACCTTTCGAAAATAAGTCCGTAATTATATGCCATGCTTAGTATTGCTTAGATACTCATGGGCGCTCTCGCGCCCGAGCATCACTTTTAATCCTGAGAAAAATTTGTTGGGCAGTCATGGTGGTAATGACTGGTGTATGTTGGATATGGTTATTTTTCCCAAAAACCTCCAATTGCTTATTTGTCTGGGCGGATGGTTCGGGGGTATGGTGCAGGTGTGCACGAGAGTGTGGTTTGTGGTAGAACCGCCCAGATAACCCTAAGGACTGAATCTTGTCATGACCTCCTGTGCAAAACAAGTACAACCACAAGTCCAAAGTACAACTTGGCCTAGTAAATTTACCGACCCAAAGTCTTCATCATCGGTGGAGGAGAAGTGGTGGTGCAAGTAGCGAACTGGGTGACGGCTTGAATGGGACACTCTTGTGAGTGAAGTTCTTCTGCGCGTGCTAGCAAAGACGGGAGTCACCGCTAGGCGCATAGGAGGGGAACATCCCGCACAACGATGGGACCCACCGCAGTGGGAGTGGCCCATCGGGTGAGATGATGGACGGGCGAGGTACTTTGAACGGTTATCGTGATGGTTGGCTCAACCGCATGACTAAGGAATCGTGGGGCAACGAGTAAACCGTCTCTTGTGGGTAAAGTGTGCAAACTCGCAGAGTCAAAACTATTCGAATAGCCGCCCACGGTCAAGGGCGGACATGGGAACTTAACTAGATATAGTTCTATTTCAAAAATCTTGGCAAATGAAATGTTAAAGGGAGGCAGTGGAAGCCCTAAATGGTGTTGTCCTCGGTGTCGTCCCATGGTAATGTAAGCGGTTATAACGCTGAAAGTGTAGCATATGGTTTGGAGGCCATGTAATGGTGGATGGCCTCTAGATCACTGATATTATAGCATTCTGATACACACTTACACTTTGGCATAAAAATTGCTAGGTCATAGGGATTTTAAGTAATTGTATTCAAAAGCACTCCTCGCAAAATAAACTAAACCGAGCCTTTCCTTTGATAAACCATGCATACTATCTACTTGCATTCTGTATTGGCTCATGAGCACGGGTCGGAGTGCTCACGCTCGCATTACCAAACCAGATTCTGGAGCCCCGGACCACTACGCCTATGAAGATGCCCCCGCTGCAGAGGAAGGGAACAACGTGGAGAATTAGGGCGTCTTTGGCATATTCTGCGTCCTAGGTGGTTAGACTAAGGTATAGTGTGCCTATAATTATTACCTTCACTTAGGTAATAATCATACGGCACATATTTACCCCCAGTCGCTGCTTGTGGATTATTGGCCCTACTTGACTTTTGCTTCCGCTGGCTTACTTTTGTAATGTAAACATTTGGCCTGGTCGGCCCTTATGTAAACTCATTGCCCGACGTGGTATAATTCAAACCTCTGTTATGTAATATTGGTATATGTTGTGATTGTCCATGCGATGTATGAAATGATGCAGCAATGTACCTGTGAGCACTATCTACTGATCCAGGGAATAGTGCAGTGTTTTCACAGGAGATTCTGGATTGAAAAATCCGGGTCTGACACTTTTTATATCCCACGGAGCAAGGGGAAGAAATGCCGGGGCGCCACGGCCGTCCCTGACGGAGGAACAGGGGGCAACATGGCTCCTTACGGCCGGTGATGTGCGCTCGTGCAGGGCATGGGCAGGGGAAGTGGCGACGTGCGCGCGCAGGCTTGATGACGCGGGAGCAGCGATGTGCGATGAGGGGAGCAGTTGGCGCCAGGGGGCGGGGCCGAGTGACGTGAGCTGGTAGCAGCGCAGAGGGGGAAGGACGGCGCTGTCGAAAGGAGACGAGGGGAGGAGGAAAAAGAAGGAAGGCGCGCGGATGGGGGAGAGAAGAGAGCGGCCAGGAGGAAAAGAATGGGGCCCGCGAGCAGACCGCAAGGAGGGAGAGGGGAGAGGGAGAAGGGTTGGGGCCCCACCTGTAAATGAGAGAAGGGAAAATGAGTAGCTTTAGTTGTTTTTGAAATTTTGATCCTTGAATTGGGATTTCTATTTTCTAACCTAAGTTTTTGTTTCCTACTTATATTTACTAATTTTTGGTATGACATTCGAAATTTTAGCTTCAATTTTCTTTTTAACTATTGAATGAGTGTTTCTATTACTATTATTATCTAGGTTATATGTGTGTGTATAATTTCACATATTGTTATTTGTACATATATATATATATATAGGAAAAATACTTACTTAATTTTGCCTAAACAAACTACATACATATATACTATACATACATACATACATACATATATATATAAAAGGAGTATGTCGAAAAAATACATATATATATATATATATATATATATATATATATATATATATATATATATATATATATATATATATATATATATATATATATATATATATATATATATATATATATATCGCATCCTATATATATATATATATATATATATATATATATATATATATATTATTTCTGTATTGTTAAGCTCTTCCTCATCCTCACATTTGTTTATGCACACACACACACACACACACACACACACACACACACACACACACATATATATATATATATATATATATGTGTGTGTGTGTGTGTGTGTGTGTGTGTGTGTGTGTGTGTGTGTGTGTGTGTGTGTGTGTGTGTTTTATTCATTCAATTTTATTGCTTTTTATGTCATTATTTCCAAAATGGGATTTTTATATTTTAACTCAAGTTTCTCTCTCCTTACACTGGATCATCTTTTCAGATTCATATTTAAAATTTTATCTTTCTATTATTTGCACATTTCCTTTTAGGGTATTACCAATGTTCGTTTCTTTTTTAGCTTCTTAAATTTTTGGAACCTCACAAAATTCCAGAACAATGCCAAAAAAATCCAAACTCGAATAAAATATATTGCAAAACCATTCAAGAAATTCATATTTTAAATTTCGGATTTTTCAGGATGTTACAGTTAGTTTCAAGTCTAAATTGAATAGTTTCATAGTTTATGGTTAAAAATCGATCAGAGGCCTGAGGGTTGAAAAGTTAACTCTTTCCAAAAGCATTTGTGCACCAAATGAAGAAGAGAAGAAAGCCCACCTCTACGGTAGCAGGGCTAAATTAAGCCCACTACGGCCTACTTCTGTGGTAGTAATAGGCTCACTGAAGCCCACCAGTCCATGGTCCACAACATCTCATTTCCCACACGTTTTCCATTAAAATAGAATCATCCTCTCAAGAAAAAAATTAAGTAGGCGTAATGTAGAAAGATTTTACTGAAAAACATAATAGGCAAAGGATCATAATATATGTGCCAAAATCTAACCACCTGAAATTTAAGGACTACTTGTCTTTAGTTTATTGAAATTTGATGCTACAACGTAACTTCAGGTTTCTGTCTTTTAGGTACAACTTCATGTTTGTAGAGATGGGTTGAGCTGGGATCTAGTTCTAAGTACTTTGCTTTTTGCGAATTTTTATGTACGTAGCTGGTGGTGTAGAGTTGACCAATGATGAAAAAACTACTTCTATAAATTATTACCTCACACGGTCACACCTTCTCTTAGAGAAGTGGTTGACCAAAACATATGCTTGGTCGTCTCTTAGTCAGCGGTCTTCCCTATATTTTTTCTGAAGTCACTGTAAGACGTAGATGTTAGAGGATAAGTTGGGCACCACATAATATAGTTTGATGATACCGTACAAATCATCATGTGGCAACCCGATCTCAGGTATGGAAGTCCTAAACAGTAGAAGTCGCACAGTTCGGTGTTTATGGGATAAATTGAGAGAATGGGGATGGGAAAATTGGAGAAGATGTAAAGATGGCAACCCGGAATCGTAGATAGTATAGAGATCTGTTTGATTACACTGTATCGGTAGTTGCCGTATAGTGAGCAGTATATCGGCTCTTGCCGCAATTGTAACGATCTGATAACGATTCTATCTTTGTTTCCATGTTATCTGTTGTAACCTCTTCCGTGTATATATCGGGAATAGACAGACATAATCAATTATGCCGCATAACAATACTTGTTTTCTATAGTTCTTAACTTGGTAGCAGAGTCACAATCCACAAGAACTCCATAGATTCCTCGGCGGTTATCAACTTTGGCATCACCAGCGGTGCTCTAATCTTATCACCGACCGACAATATATCCATTCCCACCTTCGGACACCTAATTAGTGTCAAGCTCTCACGGGAGAACTTTCTTCTCTAGAGGGCTCAGGAGGAGCCGTATCTATGTGGCCAAAATCTATATGGCTATGTATGTTACGATTATAGCTCTAATTTGCTATGCTTTATTTCTTGCAAATCATGCGATGCATAAACTGATTACAAGCAAAGTAATTTATATGCCTAAGACTCCTAATAGCAAACGACTAGAACTTGAATTGACGCTACTTCAATTCGAATTACGATGAAATCGAACTCCATTACGCTAGGACTCTTAAGTCAAGATTAAATCTAACAATCTCCCCCTTAATCTTGACTTTCTAACATCTTTCCATCTTGTTTGAGTTTGGACGGCGACACGCCTCAAACGCCCCCGACTCAACTCATCTTCGAGCACTTCATCTTCGCTGAGCTCTTCAAAGAACGAACGCTTTCGCCGTCTTCGGCTTTGGGCACTCGCGAAGTGTCCATAATCATTGCAGCTTATAACACCTCACTTTTGCCTTATCAAACCTCCGACCTTTACGGCCATTGCCATCACCCCTGGAAGCGTTCTTGCCTTCACGCTTTGATTGAGCCTCCCACTCGGCGCGAGTCAACAAGAGTTGTCCTTCACCTTTGTTGCTAGTGTCATGGATGCGTTCCTCATACGCCTTAAGACGACCGATGACCTCCTCCATGGTCATTGTCTTTAGGTCTCCAAATTGCTCTATGACTGAAGCAATCGGGAGAAACTGTGAGGGAATAGCACGAAGGAATTTCTTTACCACATACAACTCTTCCACCTTCTCGCCAAGAGCCCGTATCTTGTTGACGATGACCGTCAACCGGACGGCGAAGTCATTGATCGACTCGCTTCTTCATACGCAACACCTCGAACTCGGTCTTGAGAGTTTGTACCTTTGCTTCCTTCACGCGACCGCGCCAAGATGCATCTCTTTCAACGCCCCACGCAGCTTTGGCCGCCTCCTTTTCGCCGAGGAAGAGCGCCTCTCCGGGATGCCCCGTAGATGGCCGCCAATGCCATCCGATCTTTGCGCATATCGACGTTGCTGTTCTCGATCGCATCCCGCACACCTTGAGCCTTCATGTACACCTTCATCTTGATTGCCCATGCTGCATAATTGCTCTCGTGAGCATCGGATAATGCAGCGAGATGGCGGAACTCCTTCGCCATCGCACCGATGATGCCTCGTTGCCGCCGAGACCGCTTCCGATTCACGTGACATGATCTTGGGCGCGGATCAAAAACTCCGCTACTTTGAAGACCCTTGACGGAGAGAAACGGAAAGAAAATTACCGTTTTCCTTTTTTCTCTTTTCCTTGATCTTTGCTCTTGCCGCTGTTTTTGCTCTTGATGCTCGCGCTTTGATCTGCGGTTGGGTCCTGACTCTGATGGTTTGGGGTCTCCTTTTATGAAGTGGTGGAGGTAGTCGTCTCCGAAGTGGACTCCACTGGACCGGTTCCGACACGGAATACGCCTGGCGACTTGGGATCACCGAAACCGAGCCGGGTCTCTCAACCCATCCACCAGCGCACGTTTTTTTCTTCTTTTTTTTTCCTCCTCCTTCGTGACTCAGTCACCTCCCCTCCTCCAATCCTTCTTCCCCTCGGTGCTTGCCTCCGCCGGCGCCTCCTCTTCGCGCGGCTCCCCGGCGCGGCTGCCATCCATCGCGGCGCCCCGCCGGCAGCGCCTACCCCGCTGCGGCTCCCCGGCCGCGCCTCCACCTCGCGCTGCTCCCGCGGCTAGGAATGCGCGTGGTGGGGTGGGCTGTGCCGCCGGACACAGCGGCCGGGCGCGAGAGGCGCGGCGCGGCGAAGCGTGGCGGTGGCGGCGGATCCAGCCGAGGTCTTACGCGAGCGCGCGCCTCTTCGCGGCGGCGGCGGTGGTGGCGGCCGGATCTGGCCGGATCCGCCGGATCCGGCTACCGGATGCGGAGAGGCGGAGCACGGCGCCCGAGCGGCGGATTCGCGGCGAAGACGGCGGCCGCACGGACCAGAGATGGAGGCGGCGCGGTGGTGGCGGTGCCGAGAGCCGAACGACGGAGGGTGGCCTTCACACTCGCGCCCTCGCGGTCGCCGCCGCCCTCGCCTCCCGCGCTCGCGCCCTTCTTCCTCGCGCGCCGCGCGCTCGCGCCTCGGGCGTGGCGGCAATGAAGCGGCAGGCGCCTCAGAGCGAGATCCCCGGGCAGCAGCGGAAAAACTCTGGGTTTTCTCTCGCTCTCTCAAGCTCTGATACCAATTGTTACGATTATAGCTCTAATTTGCTATGCTTTATTTCTTGCAAATCATGCGATGCATAAACTGATTACAAGCAAAGTAATTTATATGCCTAAGACTCCTAATAGCAAACGACTAGAACTTCGAATTGGACGCTACTTCAATTCGAATTACAGATGAAATCGAACTCCATTACGCTAGGACTCTTAAGTCAAGATTGAATCTAACAATGTAGATGACAGCATTGCTGCACCTTCCATGATGCTAACCGAGGGAGTCGGCGTTGATGCATGTTAATTCCCTAATCCTACTTATCTTCACTGGTTTAGGCAGGACAAGATCATGCTGAGTACTCTCTTGTCATCCATGATGGAGAACATCCTTGCTCAGGTGGCACGATTGTCTACTTTAGCTGAGGTATGGTCAGCACTAAATAACATGTTCTCTTCTCAAAATCATGCAAGAGTTATGCAGATCCGATATCAGCTCTCCAACATGAAGAAGAAGGATTTGTCAATATCTGAATACTTCCACAAAATGAAAGGCCAAGTTGATACCATGGTGTTAGCCAGCAAGGTGCTTTCTGATGATGAGATGGTCAGCTACATCCTGGCTAGGCTAGGATCTGAATATGATCCATTGGTCACCTCAGTTACAACTCATAATGATCTGGTGAGCCTTAACAATGTTTGTGCATATCTCCTAAGCTTTGAGCTTCGGCTCAAACAAAATAACACTATCCAGGAGATTCACTCTTCTGCAGACTTCATGACTCATCACCACAATGTTTCTTACACCACCAATCACAATGGAGGCCGTGGAGGATAGAACCGTGTGCGTGGGTGAAATCAGTTCCAAGAACGTGGCCAAGGTGGAAGCCGAGTCAAGTCCACATGCCAAGTATGTGGCAAATACGGGCATGACGCCTTGAGGTGTCGCTAGGGCTTTAATCACGCGTATCAACTGGAAGATCGATCTAAAAATTCAGTGACCTACGGCAATCATACCAATGATCCAAATTGGTATGTGGATATGGGAGCTACTGAGCACCTAACCAGTGATCTTGATCAATTTGGGCTACATGAATGCTACACCAGCAAGGATCAAGTTCAAGTCGTAAATGGACAAGGTTTGAAAATTTTGCATATTGGTAATTCTGTTTTACCTGGCTCAAATAATTCCCTTTCTCTAAACAACATACTTCATGTTCCAAACATTATTAAAAATCTTCTTTCTGTCCACAAGTTTGTCTCCGATAACAATGTATTTATTGAATTTCATCATGATTCCTTTCTTGTAAAGGACAAAGTCTTGAGGAAAGTACTTCATGGTAGGAGCAAGGGGGCTTATATCCAATACCAATAAGTCACTCATCAGTCTCATTCCAGTCAATTGGCCGGCAAGGATGCTTAAGAGTCTAGGTGTCTTCAGCATAGTGGCATCGAAGGCTCAGTCATCCATCATCTTCAGTTGTCAAAAATATCCTTAGAACAAACAACTTGTAATGTTCTTTCATCACTCAAGATGTGATAGTGTGTGATGCGTGTCAACATTCAAAAATTGATACTCTACCATATAATAAATCCACTTGCATTACTACTTTTCCTCTTGAGCTAATTCATACTGATGTGTGGGGACTGGCCCTTCCCTCTTCTCAGGGCTTCAAATACTACATAAGTTTCCTTGATGATTTTAGCCGATTCATGTGGATTTGCTTGCCCAAACGCAAGTCCGGTGTTGAACAAGCTTTCCATAACTTTCGGAAACTCGTTGAGCAACAATTACATACCAAAATTCATGTTGTCCAATCCGATTGTGGTGGTGAATACTGCCGGCTTCACCAATTACATACCAAAATTCATGTTGTCCAATCCGATTATCACAGACGGTTTTTAATACAGACCGTCTGTGATACCGAAGTATCACAGACGGTTCATCGGTAAGAACCGTCTATGATACTCGTTTTCCCCGACGCCGCCAACACAGACGGTGTCCAAATTAAAACCGTCTGTGTTAGTGTTGGTCACAGACGGTTTGACAAAACCGTCTGTGATTGCCCGTCTAGTATTAGACTTTCTGTAGTAGTGGCACTAAGCTTGGGGACAATATCATCCAGCCGAAGATCTTCAAGGATGGCACAGTGCGGTACTCGCTCAATAGCACTTGTCCTCCGAAGCCGTCATCGCATGGGGAAGCTCTCAAGCATCAGCAATCGCGTGAGTAAGCTGCTCTTCTGAAGAATGATACTTGGATGTTAGTTGCTCGCCATCAACAACACAATTTTGTTGGGTGTAAGTGGGTTTCAAAATCAAACAGAAGAGTGATGGATCCATAAACAGATCTAAGACATGTCTGGTTGCGCAAGGGTTTTCTCAGCATTATGGCATTGACCATATTGATACATTCAGCATAGTTGTGAAGCCAACTACGGTTGTCTTATTTTGTCTCTTGCGATTTCTCAAGGATGACATTTTTGACAGATTGATATATTCAGAACGCTTTTCTTCACGAGTAACTATACATGCAGCAACCGTCGGGCTATGAAGATATTGCTCACCCAGACTGTGTGTCGGCTTACCAAGGCTCTTTATGGTTTAAAACAAGCACTACGAGCATGGCATCATGGACTTAGTACTAAACCGTGTGAGCTAGGTTTTCTTCCTTCCAAGGCTGACACATCCTTATTCATCCTTCACACTCACGACGTAATTGTCACTACTACAGAAATACTATTAGTAGACGTCAAATCACAAACGGTTTGACAAAACCGTCTGTGACGTAAACTATCACAGACGGTTTTAATTTGGAGACCGTTTGTGTTGTTGGTGTCGGAAAAAATGAGTATCACAGACGGTTCTTACCGATGAACCGTCTATGATACTGGAATATCACAGACGGTTTTTATTAAAAACCGTCTGTGATAATCTGAGAATTATCACAGACAGTTTTTTAATAAAAAACCATCTGTGGTAAGCTAATTATAAATCACCGCTCAGAACCGCATCTGTCTTCATTTCGATCCAGATCTAACCAGTGCTACACCTGGAGTAGGCAAGGCTTTCAGGCCAGTTAATTTGGTAGGAGCAGGCAGGAGAGCTTTGAAGATTCATATGTTCCTGGTTGCCCTAAATATGGTTAGTAATAAAATTTATTTTTCTTTGCATTACAATTTAGATCTAAGTTTTGGTGAGTGTTATTGAAGATGGTTTGCATCTATTTAACCATACATGATCAGTTCCCGTCATGTGGGAGGCCAAATTTGTCAAAATTATTGGTTATAAGTGGTTCGTCGATCGCTGGGAAAATAGCTGTTGTGTTTATAATATGAATTAAGCTAGCAAAGCCTCCATGCATGTGGTATATATGTAGTAATAATTAATTAATTTAATTTTTAATACTAAGTTGTTATATATATATATATATATATATATATATATATATATATATATATATATATATATATATATATATATATATATATGTATAACGAGATGCGAACGAGCCTCTATCGTAGTGGTAGAGCGCTCTAGTAGCACCCCTGTGTCCCGGGTTCGACCCAGTGTCAAGGCAAAAATCCTCGCTTGCCCCATAAGCCAAAGCACGTGTCTAAAGGCTGGTCCATTCGCCGTCGACAGGTAAGGGCCCAGTCGTCCGGCCGAGCGATTGCTCCTGGGCGCTCTCACCGACCGATGCCGCTGTCGTGGGGGGCAAGGGTTCGGGATTTTCTCGATCTGTGAGAGGATCTTTCTTCTTAAGCTAATGCCGGGGGGCGTCTAGTACCCCTGCAGGTCGAGTTTTTTTTATAACGTAGGACCGAAGCTAGATGTATGCTGCGAACCGTGTGAGTGAAGAGTACATTAATGGCGTATTTGCTTTTACAAGAGCTGTCGAGGAGGATATGTTGAATAAGGGGGGTGGAATATATGTATTGTCCATGCACTGACTGCGAGAATTTAAAGATGTTTAAGAACCGAGAGCAGATTGAAGCGCACTTGATTCGGAGGGGTTTCAAAAAGGGTTATACGTGTTGGACCACTCATGGCGAAGTCAATGATATGCTGCCGGATGACATCGCCGGTGAAGTGAATGATATGCCGCCGGATGATGTCGATTGTTGTTCGGATTCGGATAGGTTGCATGATGACAATCCAGATCAGATGCTTCGCGATGTAGAAGAGAACTATGATGAGAGAGAGTATGTTAAATTCCGGGCCTTGATGGAGGACTCAGAGAAACCTTTGTTCACGTGCTGCAGGTCAAAATACACGAGGTTGTCAGCCGTGCTTGAACTGTTGAAATTGAAGGCAAGCAACGGTTGGTCCAACAAGAGTTTCACGGCGCTGCTAGGTCTTTTAGCAGACATTCTTTCGGAGGGAAATGAGTTGCCTAAAACTACGTATAAAGCCAAGAAGGTTCTTTGTCCATTGGGAATGGAAGTAGAAAGAATAAATGCATATCCGAACAACTATATCCTCTACCATAAAGAGTATGCAAACATGCATGTATGTCCGGTGTACAACGCATCCCGATACAAACATAACAATCAATCAGATGACGGCGAGGGAACAGAGGTGAAGAAAGGACCTCCTGCTGAGGTGGCATGGTATTTTCCTATAATTCCCCATTTGAAACAGATTTTTGCAAATCTAAAGGAGGAAAACTGCTGCATTGGCACTCGGAGGAGCGCAAGAAGGATAGAATACTAAGACACCTTACTGATTCCACCCAATGGAGAAACATCGATAGGAGTTTTGCAAACTTCGGTGCAGAACCAAGAAATATAAGGTTTGGACTAAGTATAGATGGAATGAATCCTTTCAGTAGCATGGGCAGCCAACATAGTACTTGGCCTATGACTCTCTGCGTCTATAATCTTCCTCCTTGGTTGTGTATGAAGCGAAAGTATATTTTGTTGTCGATACTTATCCAAGGGTCAAAGCAACCTGGGAATGATGTTGATGTATACCTAGCACCGTTGGTGGAAGATCTAAAAGTACTGTGGAACGAAGGGGTACAGGTATAGGATGCATACAAACAAGCGAACTTCACTTTGCGTTCCTTATTTTTCTGCACCATAAATGATTATCCTGCCCTTACTAACCTGTCGGGCCAGAGTACAAAAGGTGCCAAAGCTTGTACTCACTGTTTAGATGGTACCGAGAGTGTGTGGCTGAAACACTCACGCAAAACCGTGTACATGCGTCACCACCGGTTCGTTCGAAGGGCTCACCCATACCGCAAGATGAAGAAACAATTTGACGGAGAGAAGGAGGATGGTTCATCTCCAAGGCATTTAAGCGGAAAAGAGGTTTATAATATGGTTAAGGATTTAGGGGGTGTTTGGTTGCCAGCCACAGTTTACCACGCCTAAGGTTAGGCAAGTTTGACCAACTTTGGGAACTGTTTGGTTGCAGCCACAGTTGTAGCAAGATTTCGTTCCAGCAAACTAGGTCCCACGTGTCAATGACTCAAAAAAGTGTGGCAAGATTCCCTTAGGATTGCTAAGGTGTGGCAAACAATTTGAGCACCTCAACTTAGATAAGTGTGGCAATTTTTGTTGGCAAAGTGTGGCTAGCAACCAAACAGCCCCTTAGATGTTGTCCTCGGAAAGGGACATAAATTGATGGCTCATGAGAAGAATATCTGGAAGCAAAGATCAATATTTTGGGACTTACCTTATTGGGAGTACCTAGATGTTCGACACTGTATCGACGTCATGCACGTAGAAAAGAATGTATGTGACAGCTTGATTGGTCTCTTACTGAACATTCATGATAAAACAAAGGACGGCGTCAACGCACGGCTTTACTTGGCTGATATGGACATCAGGCCTGAGTTAGCATCGACAAAAACAGATAATAGATGAACGTACCTTCCCCTGCATGTTACACTCTGTCCAAGGCCGAGAAAATAGAACTGTGTCAGTGCTTGCTTGGTGTCAAAATTCCGTCTGGTTACTCCGGCAACATGAAGAAACTTGTTTCGATGCAAGATTTGAAGTTAAATAGCATGAAGGCTCATGATTGTCATGTGCTGATGACACAGATGCTCCCTATTGCAATTAGAAATATTTTACCGATCAAAGTCCGAGAGACAATCATGAGGCTATGTTATTTCTTTAACACAATTGCTCACAAGGTCATCGATCTTGAAGGACTAGATGCTCTGCAGGATAAGGTGGTGATGACTCTATGTCATCTTGAGAAGTATTTCCCTCCTTTGTTTTTCGATATCATGATCCATCTCATTGTTCACGTTGTGTGGGAGATAAAAATGTGCGGGCCTGTATTCCTAAGTAGCATGTACCCATTTGAGAGGTTAATGGGAATTCTCAAGTCCTATGTACGGAATCGATCTCGACCGGAGGGCAGCATCGTCGAAGGTTATGCAAGCGAAGAGGTCATTGAGTTTTGTGTCGATTATATGGCTTAGATTCAACCGATAGGTGTGTCTCAATCTCGTCATGAGGGGAGGCTCAAGGGTATTGGAACTATCGGAAGGAAAGCAATCACTCCAAATATGGACGTGTATGCTCAAGCCCATTTCACGGTCTTACAACACATGACTGAAGTAGCGCCTTATGTCGACCAGCAGAAGGATGTGCTTCGGCAATAGAATCCGGAGTGGCTAGATGTTTGGATCATGAGGCAACACAACAGTCAGTTCAACCAATGGTTGAAGGAGCAAATTGCTAGGAGCTTGCCAAATGAGATGCTGACATGGTTGGCAAAAGGGCCAACATTTACAGTTGTGACAAGGCAAGGATATGACATATATGGGTACACATTCTATACACAGGCTCAGGATGTAAAGAGCACTAACCAGAGCAGCGATGTCCGCATAGATGCACTCAGTACCGATGGGTTGAGAAACTCATACTATGGGTTCATAGAAGAGATTTGGGAGCTCAACTACGTGGTTTTCAAGATCCCCTTATTTCGGTGTCATTGGGTGCATCTCCCACAGGTGAAGGTTGACAAGTACGGTGTCACTACCGTGGACCTCTAACGTGTTGGATACAAAGACGAACAATTCATATTCGCTAACCAAGTTGTTCAAGTTTTCTATGTAACTGATCCGACAAATAAGAAGCGTCATGTAGTTTTTCATGGAAAAAGAAGAATTATCGGAGTAGAGAATGTAGTAGACGAGGACGAATACAATCAATTTGACGAGTTACCTCCTTTTGGAAATAGCATAAGGGTCGACGACAAACAACGTGACGAAACTAGTTACATACGCATTGATCATCATGAAGGGCTAATTTTTAAAGGAAATAAGCAAGTGGAATGAGAATATACGATATATATGTGGGCATTTGCATTTATGTATATAACAATGCATGTATGTGATGTATATGTGCATTTACAAATCTCCTCTCCAATAACTACGAAAGCTATGAATAGGAAGATTCAGGTTCTCTGAAAATTCATGACACAAAAGGTACAGCGACACATAAGCTCCAAAGCAGATCAGGCAGCAGAAACTAAAATTAGAGAACAGATGTGCACTGAAAAATGCAAGCCGGTCAGACCGCTTGCTAACCGCAGGTCCAACCGCTCTACCTCGGCCGGTCAGACCGCTGGCCCTTGGCCGGTCAGACCGCTGTTGATCGGCCAGTCTGATCGCTAGGGTTAGCGGTCTGACCACTGGCAGCTCTCCGGTCTGACCGCTATATACTGACTGGTCTGACCGGGCTAACTTCCAACAAAAGTGCAGAGAAGGCAGAAAGACAGTGCGGCTGAAAACTGAAACCAGAAGTACTTAGAACAACTGAAATACAAAGAATTGACAGAACCCTGCTACTCCCTTTAGGTCACTTGATTAAGGCTTCAAACTAAATAGCAAATAAACCTCAGAAATCAAGAGAATGTAGACTTAGACTGATTAAACAGGAGGAAATAGATTTTGCCAGGAAACCTATATCAAGATGAGGCAAAATCCTCATTACTTGAGAACCCCTCGTCTTTTGAACCTGAAACTTCAGATTTCAATAGGAAATGATCTCACACCAGGTATGCATAAAACTGAAGCCAACTTATGAAGAGAAATCCAAAGCATCAAACATCCTCTGTCTTCAAAACCCTAGAACAGTGAAAAGCAGAGGAAATTTGGCGCAGGACAGAAAAAGGAATAGAATCTTTGAATCATATTTCTACTCTCGGGAATGAAATAGCCAAATGGTCTTGAGGATTTCCCATTGTTGGACCGAAATGGCGACAGAGGGGGGTGAATGTCGACTTTAAAATTTGCTCCCCCAAAATACTCACGAAACGATTCCTCTCCAATAGCTACAAAGCTATCAAGAAGGAGCAACTAGAACTGAGCAAAAAGACTGCAAACAGTAGATATTTGTTGGCCGCAAACTCCATGAAATTAAATAGCAGAGCTGCTCCCAAAATGCTGGCTTTTGATTGCTGAAAACTGCACTAAAAAGCTGATTTGGACTGCTGAAAACTGCACGAAAGTTGCTGATTTTGACTGTTGAAAACTGCACTAAAATTGCTGATTTTGACTGCTGAAAACAGCAGCAAATAGATGATGAAAACAGCAGCAATTTCAGCTGAAAACTGCAGCTGGAAGGGGCTGAAAACTGCAGCAAAGTAGTGCTGAAAACAGCAGTAAACAGCAGCAGTTTTTGGCTGAAAACTGCAGCAACTTGTGGCTGAAAACTGCAGCAAAGTAGTGCTGAAAACAGCAGTAAACAGCAGCAGTTTTTTGCCTGAAATCTGCAGCAACTTGTGGCTGAAAACTGCAGCAAAGTAGTGCTGAAAACAGCAGTAAACAGCAGCCGTTTTTTTGCCTGAAATCTGCAGTAATAAAATTTCAGAACACCCACAAACTGAAAATGAGAGATGAAATTCCTCCAATCTTTTCTTACCACAAGGCTAAGACCTTGTACCAAATAACCTAGAGACTTCAAAAACAAGGGCAACACACAAGACCACAAGAAATTCAGAATATGGGGCAAAACCTGAAAATATCAGTGAGCAGCACTAAAACTCATAATTCCCATTGAATCCATGATCCATTAACTATGAAATTTTGCAAGTAAGATAGCAATAGTCAAGGGATAGCCCAGATCAAATTTCAGCTGAAGCCAAGAAGGGAATCAAGATTTAATTCAAAACCCTAGCAATTCAGGGAAACTTCAGAGAAAACTCAAAAATCCAAATTACTCCTAAACCGTTGGTCCTTTGGCTATGAAATTTTGAGGATAGCTATTAGATAGTCTCTGGACTCCTCAAGCCAAATCTCAAGCCATCTCAACAAGAAAATCTCGTTTTCACCAAAACCCTAGAAAATGCAACTCACGAACAGAGAGAGCCCAAAAACCAAATTATGGAATTAATTGAAGTTTGCTCTAGGGGAAATCAATCAAATGATCTTGAGGCATCCTCCCATCATAGAGCAACCCATTTTGGGCCTTCCCAGCAAGCAAGAACTCAAAACAACGAAAATCAAGAAATCTTGCAAAGAGGGAAACGAAGAACAGAGGCTACGAACAGAGAAATCCAAACTCCAGATTTTCATTCATTGAATCAAAAAGAAATACGAGGAGTCACGATACGCATGTACATTAGAACGAGGAATGATTACATGCTCTCAACTCATTCTCTCCCACTCTCACACACTCAAGAACACTCAACCATGAATGCTTGGAAGGGAGAAGAACACTCAGACAACCATCGTAGGGGACAAGCAGGGAGCACACCTCTGCCTCCACCAACAACCCTCAACAACTAAAGCCTAAAGCCAAAACAACCACTAAAGCCTATTTTGACTAAAGGAAACCCTAATTCCCTCTCAAGTGCTCAAGTGGGCATGCAGCCCTCTCCACCTATTTATAGCCTCATGGCTAACGGGTCTCCGCCCCGTTACGCCCGCTAAGTCCAACGGAGCCCGCTCCCGCTTGTGCAGCCACGCGAATTTCCCGATTCACCCCTCGTGCACCTTCCGGGAAGCTTCCGCGCTCCTTGCCTTGCACGCCTCGCAACCACCTCGAGTCCACGTCGTCTTCGACACATCTCGACCGTTCGACCTCGCGCCACTGCGCCTAGTCCGTCCACCGTGTCTCGCCACGACTCGCCTCGGCGCCCCGCAGCCACACGCATAAGAAACACATCAAATAACACCGCTCAATACATGAAAGCGTAAATAGCATCACACTTACCATGATGAAGTCCAAACCTGCCGAATCATCAAAATATGCAACCTAATCCCATACGACCAGGAATGACCAAGTCCGACCGAGCTCGATTGCGCCACGCAACGACTCGACTCCTAACCACTCAAACCAAACTCGACTAGCATAACCAAGGTCAAATACTCATCATACACATGTGGTCACCTCCACATGGTTCATCACCCATCACTGAGTAACCAAGAGCCAGCTCCTCAATCAAGATTTCCTTCAAATAAAAAAACAACAGAGAGAACCAAAGAACAGAGAGAAATCAAAATCCGTCACAGAGAGACAAACACACAGATGGATTCATTGCCATGAATGATTACACAGGAGAGTTTAGCTCACAACCATCTCACTACGTCCCCATACGCAGTTGAGGAGAAATGCTACCCTCTCACTACATGCTTGAGAGTGGAACACGCACACACACAGAAGCTCACTCCCTCAGCTCACTCCTACAGACTAACACACCCACTCTTTTCTTACTCTCTACAGCCTGCCCCTCACATCTCTATATGGACGAAGCTCACACCCAAAAGAGCAAATCAAGAAGTGGCATACACTCTCCACTCCATGCCTCTCATCCAAGCAACGAAAAGAGTCAATGTGCCAACTCAACAACCAAATGGAGGGAAAACAACCATTTCACTCCAAAACCCTAACCTCTCTACTCTCATCCACTAACAGGTCTCCAACCTATTATCCTCAACCAAATCTGCTTCCGTTTTGCAGCCTTGCGCATTTTACCGAAATGCCCCTGCTGCACCTTCTCGGAAGCTTCCTGTCATCGCACGACCGCACCCGGCATCCTGACCGTTTGGACCTCAGCTCCTCCCTGAGCCTAGTCCCGGTCCACCACGCCGTTGCCCGTCGTGTCCACCCGACCGACCGACTGGACCTCCGACTCCACCTGAGTCTAGTCCTGGTCTGTTCCGTCGCACACGACCGCAACCGACATCCAATCGTCTGGACCTCCGACTCCTCCCTGAGCCTAGTCCCGGTCCACTCATCATTGCCCGTCATGTCCACCACCAGTAGCTCCAGCTCCGGTTCCTCATCTCCCGACTCGCAACCACCTCAGCAGCCTCGATCATCTTCGGCATCTCTGACCGTCTGGACCTCAACACCTCCTATGCCTAGTCCCGGTACTCCTCGCCTCACCATGACCTAGCTCCGAAATCCTGCAGTCACACAGACAAACAAACCGTCACATAGCACCGCACAAAACAGCATAATCAACAATAGCATTAATGAAAGGTACTCAACCCTAAAATACCCAAAACAAACTCAAACACTCTAACTCAAGCGTCAATTACTCATCACAAATATGGGAATACCTCCACATAGTCTCTCAATCTCCCCCTTGATGAGTATATTGACAAACACAAAAAAACGCATAAAGTTGAGTTTGTTTGAAAGTCATACATGGTCTAAAAGAAAAGCAAAGAGATGCAAGACCATGTCGACAAAGGAACAAAAAGAAAAAGCAAGTTTTCCTCAAAAGCTCCCAAAGCTCCCAAAAAGTGACTTTTTCTCCAATACTCTCCCCCTTTTGGCAATAAAATCATCAAGGTGCAAGAAGGAAAATAAAGCATGGTAGGGATGAAATGGCTGGATTTTATTCAAGCTAAGCAATTAGAGCCATGAAGATTATCCACAATGACCAATGAGTATTACACCAAGCCATAACACATATGAAAGCTATCAAGGTCATAACAAGATATGCATAATCAAGCCAAACCACCTAAGTAACAATCTGAATATTAGATGAATTTGTTAGCATGTAAAGCCATTCAAAGTATAGTCTAAGCTAAAGGTATCCAAAGATGATGCAAGCCATGTCAATAATCTAAGTGGAACCAAGAAGCTAGAATTGAGTCAATTTAGAGTGCTTCAAGTTCAAAAATGAATCATTTGTTCAAGTACTTTAGTCTTTTTGTAATGAAGCAAATTTAGCACAATTGACATGTTTTACTTTTTGAAACTCATAGTCGTTTCCAACCAAAATTTTAGTCATGTGCTAGATCTCAAGCCTTATGCGACCACTCCAAGCAATAAGCTTAAGGAGATGATTTGATCATCCAAAACTCCCCCTGAGTTCATACCTAGTGCAATGGCAAGCAGTCTCATGAGAAAGAGTTGATGAGATCAGTTCTTTCGTACAGAAGAGATCTTTTTGCTTTATTGAATGTAGTTCAAGAACAAGAAGTTATAAAGAACTAACATAGCTCAATCTAAAGCTCAATAAAGGTTCAAGACTCAACTTAGCCTATTTGACATGGCATGAATTATAAAAAGATAACTAAAGACAGACTAGTCTCAAAAGCTAACATGACATGTCTTAATTCAAGTTGAGCAGTTTTAATCAACTTATCAATGGCAAAGGCTTGACGACGCATATAAAGTTATGATAAATCTAGCAAGTAGGCACAAATCATGGCAAGATGTAAAGCATTGTAAACATGTCATATAAGGATAATAGTCAAGGCTCCATGTAGTTATATTATAATGCAGAATGCTGAAATGCAAGAAAATCCAACTCCCCCTCAACATGAGATGCACTTTTAGTTCAAGTTGAGTTATGTCAACATTAAGATCCAGAAGCTCCCAAATAAACTCCCCCTGAACCAAAGCAATAAAAACGAGAAGCTGGGAAGAAAAACAAAAAAGACAGCCCTTAAAGCATAGATAAGATATAGATGATATTATGGCTCAGACTGACTCTCATCTACCCCATATGACTCTAGGACTATCAACTACCCATCTAACACACTAAGGAGCAAACATGTTCCCTGTCTATCCAAGGGTGGCCCAACCCTTGCTAGAACCTATAAGAAGTGAGTGAGCTCAACCTAGTGAGAAGAGAGACAGCTAATAAACAGCGTCCTAGAACCACAAGATGAGAGGAAGAAATCTAAGCAACTAGACAAGAGAACCACTCTAATCTATGCTAGGAAGACTAACCGAAATTAATGCACCCCTATGCAATGCAACAAAAGGAGAACAAGAGCATAATAAATAGAATAAAACATAAAGCACAAAGTTCCCCCTCACTACAGTCCATAAGGACAAACCACCCCAAGCTCTCCCCGCAAGGCTGAAAACCTAGAGCTATCCAAAGGCTTGACAAAGATATCCACCAACTGGTGGTCACTCTCCACAAACTGGAGCACTATATCACCCTTCTACACATGGTCTCTAAGGAAGTGATATCTGATATCAATGTGCTTGGTCCGGGAATGCTGCACTGGGTTCTTAGCAATGTTAATAGCAGAAGTGTTATCACAAAAGAGTGGAACACTGTCTATAACCAACCCAAAATCCCGCAAGGTCGAAACCATCCAAAGTACCTAGCTGCAGCAGCTAGCTGCAACAACGTACTCGGTCTCTGCGGTGGACTGTGCAACACCGAACTGCTTCCTAGAAGACCAAGAGACAAGAGAAGTGCCAATGAATTGGCAGATGCTAGAAGTGCTCTTCCTATCTATCCTATAGCCAGCAAAGTCTGCATCCGAGTAGGCTCTAAGGGAAAGACAGGAAGAGGAAGATTACTAGATACCATAGTCAATGGTAGCTCGAAGGTACCAAAGGATGCGCTTCACCGCCTGGCGGTGAGATACGCAAGGAGAAGCCTGAAATCGAGCACATAGACACACAAAGAAGTGTATGTCTGGTCTCGAGGCCGTGAGGTATAAGAGGGAGCCGATCATGCTTCTGTACTCTTTTTGATCAACTGGCTTGCCATCCTCATCTGGATCAAGTGTGACTGATGATGCCATGGAAGTTGACATTGGCTTGCCATCACTCATGTCAAAGCGTCTCAGGAGGTCACGAGTGTACTTACCCTGATGCAAGAAAGTACCCTCCCGAGACTGCTTGATCTGGAAGCCAAGGAAGAAAGTCAACTCGCCCATCATGCTCATCTCAAACTCGGTGCTCATGACATCCGAGAATTGTGAGACAAGAGCATGAGAGGAGCCACCAAAGATGATGCCATCCATATAAATCTGGACGAGAAGAAGGTCATTGCTATGCCTACGAATGAATAAGGTCTTGTGTACCTTACCCATCTCAAACTCATGACTCAACAGGTAGAACTTAAGCCTCTCATACCAAGCTCTAGAGGCCTGCTTAAGTCCATACAAGGCTTTGGAAAGCTTGTAGACATGGTTTGGATATTTGGGATTCTCGAAACCTGGAGGCTATCTAACATAGACCTCTTCCTCAATAAAAAGGCACTCTTGACATCCATCTGGTAAAGTTTGAATCCCTTAGAAGTTGCGAACGTAAGCAGAATCCTAATGGCCTCTAGCCTAGCTACAGGGGCAAAGGTCTCCTCAAAATCTAGACCCTCAACCTGGGAGAAACCCTGAGCTACCAGTCTAGCCTTGTTTTGAATAACTACCTCATCCTCACTCTGCTTGTTTTTGAACACCCACTTGGTACCAATGACATTATGACCACTAGGGGCTCAACAAGCGACCAGACCTTGTTTCTCTCAAAGTTTTCCAATTCCTCATGCATGGCATTGACCCAAGACTCATCAGAAAGAGTATGACTAACATCCTTGGGCTCGAAAGTGGCAACGAAAGCATAATGGAGACAGAAGTGAGACATGCCAGACTTTGAACGTGTGACACGCTCAAAGATGTCTCCAATCATCTGCTCTAAAGGATAGTCTTTCTGGATATTTCGGGGAGGTTCTGGATGAGATGAAGAAATGGCCTCTACCTCATGAGCAGACGAGGCAGGAACAGAGCCACTAACTCTAGAAGATGGAAAGGCATGGGCTGATCTCCTCGAGGTGCAGTGGAAGAAGCAGGCACCTCAAGGGGAGGAGGAACTAGATCGGGTAGACAACCCTCATCTCCATCCTCCTCATCATCCACAAAGATAGACTCAGACTGCTCTAAAAAACCTGAGATATCGGGCCTAGTCCCCGGACTGGTCTCATCGAAAGTCACCTCACATGTCTCTACCAACTTGCTAGACTCGCAGTTCCAGACCCTATAAGCCCGCGAAGAAGTCGAGTAACCCAGAAAAATCCCATCATAAGACTGTGACTCGAACTTATCTAGGTTCCCAGACTTTAGAATAAAACACTTGCAACCAAACACATGAAAATGCGAGACGCTGGGTTTTCGCCCATATCTCAACTCATAAGAGATGCGATGCAAGTGTGCCCTGAGAAAGACTCTGTTCGAAACATGGCACACGATGGCTATAGCCTCAGCCCAAAAATTCCTAGTTGTAGAGTACTCATCAAGCATCGTCCTGACCATCTCGACCAAGGTACGGTTCTTCCTCTCCACCACGCCATTTTGCTGGGGGCATATGGAGAAGAGAACTGGTGCTCTACACCTGTCTCATCGCAAAACCTCTCAAGGTAGAAATTCTTGAACTCCGTGCCATTGTCACTGCGGATCGCTCGTAAGGCACCCAGGAGCTCAACAAAAAGCCTACTAAACAAACCCCGAAAATGGGTATATGTCTCATCCTTCGAGGCTAAGAAAAACACCCAAGAATACCTCGAGAAGTCATCGACCACGACAAGAACATACCACTTCCCTCCTGCTGACTGCACTCGAGCTGGGCCAATTGTGTCCATGTGGAGCAGCTGTCCTAGTGCATCGATCATAGTCACTTTGACCGGGGGATGAGAAGCGGCAACCATCTTGCCATGCCGGAAAGGAGCGCAAACAAGATCTTTGACCATCTTGAGTTTAGGCAGACCACGAATGTGATCGTGGCCGCTAACTCGGGTCAAATGGTCAAATCCGATATGACCAAGTCTCTATAATAGAAAGTGGGGTCACGGGACTCAGAAGCAACTAAACACCTGAGAGGATCACTAAAAAACTCAACAAAATCTGCATGAAAGATCCTCCCATATCTAGAAATCCCGCAAACCAGACTCCCCAAAGAATCAAGAATTTTGCAAGCATTTTTCTTAAAGCTCACCTCGAAACCATCATCGGTAAGCTGGGAAACAGAAAGCAAATTGTACTGCAGCTTACTCACGAAGGCAACATCTTTTAAAATAAATGAATCATTAACGCGCACAATACCTTTCGCGATGACGCGCCCAGACGAAGCGTCTCCAAAGGTGATAGTCTCATCACCTGGAGCTCGGGCTAGGGAAGAGAACCAACGAGAATCTCTGGTCATATGATGAGAACAACCGGAGTCCACGAGCCAAACATATCCCTTCCCAGCCCGGCGAACCTGAGTCAAACAGAGGGAGATGGCTCAGTACTGGGATAAATCAAAAGAGATTTTGGCACCCAATACTGAGTCACACGGCGAGCAGAAGAAGTAGTCACACACGACTGACCTCTAACTACCCTACGCTCTCCGTCGCTCAAAGAGCCAGAAGGTCTACGAGCAGACCTAAAGCTATTGCTGGATCCGACTGCTGTGAGAGAGCAAGTCGGAGTACCAACAACACGCTGATTACGCTGCGGGTAGCTATCTCGACAGGGGAAGCGAGATCTACCCTCAGAACGGCGAAAGTCATGACCAGAGGCAAATCGAGGATGAAAACCAGAAAACTCAGAAAAGCCAAGTTCTCGATACTACCCAAACCCATCAACAGAAGCAACTCTCGACCTCATGTTGGTCTTAGGTGCACTCAAGGTCTGGGGCTGACTCTGAACACGCCTAAGAGCCTCAACACGGTCTCTAAGTGCGATCTTGGCACGCTTAAAGCATCTCTCGATCAAATGTCCATTCTTCTAATAGAAGGTACAATGATACTTCACCTTCTGAGAGGTAGAAGTAGCATGATGGGGCTTCGCCTTCTGAGAGGTCGAAGCAACAGGTGGAACCACCTTACTGTCAGAAATCCCTTGGACAAAGCCCGCTGACTTGAATTGAGAAGGCCAACATGTCATCCGCGCATTCTTCAACATCATCACCGGATGCGTCCGCTCCAAAATCAAAACGCCAAGGAAGAGGACTATCGAAAAAGACTAAGGGCCGATTTACCATCACAAAGGTCGATGGATCTGGGACCCCTCTCCTTCCTCGCCGAGCAGCATGCGCATTTCGAAGAATGATCAGAATAGTTGCACAAGAATGAATTGAGATCACATTCGATTCGTGGAAGACCGTGACTGAGACTCCAAAACGTGAGTTGTTGACAGAAATTTTTGCATCGTTCGAGATCCTAGAAGAACACCATGACTCCGTGCAACGACATGCCTTGCTAGCGGCATGCAAAGCATGGAAGAACTTCAAGAGCATGCTTGTCAAGCAGTACGTGGAGAAAGATCTAACACCCTTTCATAAGTACCCATTCCTGGAACCACAATGGGAAGAGTTTAAGGCAATGAAGACGACCGAAGATTTTAGAAGTGCAAGTGCAGCGCACAAGCCCCTCCAGGCAAAAAAACACACACCCCCACAGACTTGGCACAGCTGGGTATGCGAGTAAAATCTCGCAGTGGAGGACAGAGGACGAACAGGAAATCCTGCGGGACACCGCCCCGCCATTTGCCACGATCCCGGATGAGCGCGCTCGAAACTGAATTAGAGTGAAGTCATCTACCACGTCATCGGGGGACATCTCCTTCCGAAACCCTACAGACCAAGAAATGTCCCACCACCTGGTAAGATATCGATCGAACTACGTTGCTTGTAATTACTCCACAACTTCGTAGGAAGTGAAATGACATGTTGGGCTCTTGTAGGAAGTGCTGAGTGTAGAATCTTCGGAAGGACCATTCCAGGAAACTAGGGAGAAAGATATACTCTCCGCGGCCCTAGAAAACAAGGAGCGCCCGGGTCATATGAGAGGCCTTAGGCTTTATATTCCTTGGAAACATGGTTTCTCAGATGACTCCGAATTGTATTAGAGTAGGAAGAGAACTAAAGTCGAGCGTGAGGCACGGCTACGAGAGGAGATCAAGGCATCTCTTAGAGAGGAGCTGGCTGATTACGTCAGAGATGAGATGCAAAGATATACAGAAAATCAGCAAGCCGCCGCCGTCGCTCCTGTGCTAGCCAGCCCCCCCAACCATCGGAGTAGTTGCGCGTCCAATCCTACGACAGAAAGCGAGGCCAGATTTCCTGTGGATGACATCTTTGTAATAATTATTATCTCTGGAATGCTCGATCCGTTGATATGCCTATTGAAGTAGCTAATTTTGTATTTTTATGTAGGAGCCTACGAAGTGCAAGTTCCAAGGGAGACATACGTCTGTTCCCTTGTGCGCTGCTTGGGGCCAGACATATCCATCTACTCACGGGGCCATGGTGCACCATATACCTTTAGCACCAGGTTTCAGAGAAGTTCATGTGGATGGTGTGCATGCCAATTTCGAGGTCATCCCGCTACCGAAGCCCCCCAATGACGAGCTCATGACTCTAGGGCAAGCCATTGGAACATTCATCCAGTGGCCCAAAAGCAACATCTGCCTGAAGGCTTCTTCACCGGTGGCAGGTCCACAAGGGCAGTCCGAATCAGAGCTACATGCACTGGTGCCATCTCCACAAGGCCTATCTCCACCACCGCTACCTGCGCCGGTGCCATGTCCACGGGTGCTATTCCCGGTGAAACAACTTCCACCGATGCTACCTTTATAGTCGACTACCATGAAATCAACCTACAGCTGAGGCAGCAGGGGCAAATCAAAGAAGACCAATGATGATATCTCGTACCTGCCATTAACCCACAAATTCGTGATAGACGAGCCAATGATCGTTTCGGAAAAGCGCCTCATAACCCTAGGACTTAGTTGCCAGAGATTACACGCTTGGTATATGGAACAGACCAATAAGCCACAGGGAGAACGGCGCTCAGGTATCATTGTCAAATTCAGGCCGGATCATTTACAGCACGAAGTTCATGCTTGTGTCTTCCCAGTGACCTTTGAGGATTTATTTGATCTTTTCACGCTCAACGCTCTCGACGCCTCACTCGTTCGATGCTGGATGCTGTAAGTGTGTACAATCACAGTCTCCGTTCATGTAATACCGATATATGTCATATATAATTTGTTGCTTTTCTGTGTATATATATATAGACATATGGTGACTGAAGCTAGATCATCCTCACCAATTGGTTTCCTGGACCCACGCTTGCTCGCCATGGATACCATCAACGAGGATGCATTTTTCATCGAGAGGTATATTACAACAACACTGCTGGCTCGCCGCGATAAGGAATTTGTACTTATGCCCTACAATTAGGGGTTCCATTGAATTTTAATTATAATTATACCAAAATGGAACAAGACAATATATCTTGTTTCACAAAGTAAGAACAAAACTGGCCACACAGTTATCGGCCAATTACTCGATAGGTAAGTACATTTTCTCCATACATAACTATATTATACTCTTTCTTTCCTTCCGAATGACTAAGCTAACTTTTTCGAATCACAAAGGTCATTCGCCACATACGTTGCAAAGATACGTGGCTCGACGGAAGGAACTAAGCCCTTGCAACATGTTCAAAATTTTCAGGTATTCGCTAGTACACATTAATTAATCCTATACAACACTTGGTAGTAATGCCTCTTGAATTAACACATTCTATTTTTTGCAGTGCCACCAGCAGCAGTCGGGCAACACGTGTGGATTCTATGTTTGCTACCATATGAAACTACTACTCGATTCCTCAAAGATCACCAATCCTAAGGTTTGTCAATCTTTCCACAATTATTTCATACTTATCAGGTTATATATGTACGAACATTGATATTCCTATCGACAGGTTGCGCCCATCCCGACAACTGCATTGCAACAGCTCGACCTTGCACGAATTCGAGGAGAGTGCGTGTATTTTTTGTTTGCTGGAGTCATAAAATCATATGGAGAGTTCCACAACGTACAATAATTTTTTTTGTTTGGGATAAGATTGACATTGATTGTAATTGTGTATTTGTTAATGGATATTTTATTTCATTTCAATTAATTAATTTGCGAAATGGATGTTTTATGTTTGTGAAATGAATTGAGATGTGAATTGGATGTATACATACATACATATATGTTGATTTGCTTGTTTCAGAGGGCATGGCTAGCATTTCCTAAGGCTAGCCAATAAATAGAAATAGATTTAAGGGTAGAAGAGAATAGCACAGATGGTTTTTAACTAAAAACCGTCTATGTTAGTTGATAATCACAGATGGTTTTTAACTAAAAACTGTCTATGATATTTACACCATAGACAGTTCAATTGCCGTCTGTGATAGCCTCGTATCATTACTAACCCATAAATTCAGATGGCTCACAAAACCATCTATGATGACGTTTCTGAACCGTCTGTAATACGGTTTTCTATAGTAGTGTGTCTATGTTGTCATCTATGTTGATGATATTATCATTGCCAACTCGTCTATCTCAACTACTGATAAACTCATTTGTCAGCTCTCTACGGATTTTGCCATCAATGATCTTTGTTCCTTGCAGTATTTCTTGGGCATTGACGGGTTATTCTTTTGGCTTTGGCTTATGGCTTTTGGTTGTGACTTATAGTTTTTGGACTATTTGCGAGAAAGAGTACAGAATAATAAAAACTTGCATGTGATTTTGGCCGATATAAATAAAGTCATTGTAGTGTGTATTACAATAACTTGTAGACCCCATCTTGAAAAGACACTTTATTGGAAAGCTAGTTACTGTAGAAAAACCAAAAGATAGCTTTTAGAAGCTAAAAAGAAGAGGCCTAAGGCTACCCATGTACGTGAGGGTCATGTGCTCACCCAACAAAAGTACATATCTGATCTGTTACACCGCGCCAACATGCAATTTTGTAAGTCGGTTGATACTCCCATGTCTAGCTCAAAGAAGCTATCACGGGAAGGAGAAGTACCTCTCATTGGTGATGCTATATTCGTGTACAAGGTTGTTAAAATCACAATTCTAGTCGTAGAATCATACAATTCTACGATCCCACAAAACCAATCAGACTCAAATCGCATCTTGAGTCGTACCAGGTAGAATCACGATCCTAGTCGTAGAATCATATAGAATCGTAGTAGAATCGTAATATCATGCAGCATCCAATATTACGAAAGATTTTGGTGTTTTGTTGTGTCCGATCCCTCAATTCAAGTTATATGTTAAGTACTAAGTAATTAATAGTTTACACTAATATTCAGAGGTTTGGAATAATAAATTTTAATTGATTATTCATTTATTTTATTTTTTAGGTAAAATGATCAGATTATGGTAATATTGATGATACCACTCTTCTAGTTGTAGCTCTCAATGACATAGAATTTAAACCACGATTCTAGTCGTAAATAAGATACATTTATTAATAAAATTCGATTCCAAATGACTAAATAAACACTTATATCACTCTTGGAATACACGGTAAATTGAAAAAAAAATATGTTTGTGGTAGAATCGGGTAGGATCTTAGATTCTACAATTCGATCCTAAAATACGATCTTACCAAAGTGTCTCTGATTTGATTCAAGATCATGATTCGGACAACCTTATTTGTGTATAACAGTACAACCGGGGCGCTTCAATACCCAAGTCTCACTTAGTCGGATATCTCTTTTGCCGTCAATAAGGTATTTTAGTTTCTTCAAGTCCCAGCTGACATTCATTGGGGGCTATTAAGAGAATTCTTCGCTATCTCAAGGCAACGCACTTTACCGACCTCCATATTCAACAGTCCGATTCACGTACGGCTTCTCAGTGTATTCTCTAATGCGAATTGGGCGGAATGTCCTGATGATCACCATTCTACACATGGTTTTGCATTATTTTGTGGTTGTAATCTTATATCATGGTGTTCTCGCAAGCAGCCCACTATTTCTCACTCCAGTACAGAAGCTAATTATAAAGCGCTTGCTAATACCACGGCTAAGTTGGTTTGGCTACAATCGTTGCTGAAAGAATTTGGTATATATATATATCAAAGTTAAGGCTCCGTGTCTATGGTGCAATTGTTAGAAATTGGCCCATTTAATTATGGTCTATTTCCTTAATTCCAAAGTATGCATGATTTAGGGCCTGTTTGGCAGAGTTCCACCAGCTCCAGATCCACCAGATCCACCGTGGAGCAGCTCCACCGTGAATCTGGGATCCCACCATGGAGCTGGACAAACTGTTTGGCTTCCACAGCAGCTCCAGATCCACGAAACTGGGTTTTTGGTGGGAATGGCCTGTTTTGCCCTTGAGGTTGTATGATATATATCTTTTTTCATATAGCACACATGTTTTGTTCATATTTATTCACAAAAAATGGCGTATTTTTATGTGTGAACACAAATGCAATATCTCGACACAAATATTCATGAGCATTCAACATTGACGCACAAGATAGATAATTAATTAACCCATGTTCATGACAACGTCTCAACACTATTGCGATTGTCCATACATAAAAATAACTAAAGAGTAGACTAGTCTTCCATTACATGCTAGTTCCAAGCAAGAGCAATAGCCGTGGCCAAATCATCACGAAATACATCCATAGTGGCGGCATTGGCTTCCGAAGTAGAACCATCCGATGTAACTGCATATCGGTTATACCTTTCCGGTATTGTTGGGACAAAATGAGGATCACGATCGAAACGAGCAAAGTCCGAATCTTCACTATCATGCTTACGAATAAAATTGTGAAGGACCATACAAGCAACAACAACCATTTTTTGCTTCCACATCGGGTAGCTGGGCATCTTGTATAGAATTTGCCACTTCATTTTCAAAACTCCAAAAGACCTCTCAATAACATTTCGAATAGAAGAGTGAATGCGATTGAATTTTTCCTTAGGTGTTTTGGGTTCCATACCTCGATGCCACTCCGGCATATGATACCTTTCACCCTTGTAAGGAGCTAGATAGCCGGGCCGATTAGGATATCCGGCATCGACAACATAGTATTTGCCTACACATGGTGAAAATAATATAAGTGAATATTTGCTATCATGACAAAAGAGACTAAATGACTAATTATTCATTCATATTACCTTGTGGAGGATGTAGGAAGAATTTTTCGTCCACATTGATTGCATTGTATAGCACACTTGTGTCATGCATAGCTCCCGGTTGACCCGTGGCCACATATGTGAACCGCATATCGAAATCACAAATTGCTAAGACATTTTGAGTGGATATCCCCGTTTTTCCAATATACCTCACTTGTTCATCGGGTGGAAGAGAAACACGAATATGTGTACCATCTAGAGCACCAATGCAATCTTTAAAATGTGGATACGCTCGTCTATCATCTCTTATCCTCCTATGAACCGTACAAAAATTGGGATCCTTAGGTGTAATGAAATCCTTTGCCATGGCCATCAAAGAGTTAAGGACCTCGTCAAATTTCCTAGTAATGGTTTCACCTGAATGCTTGAATCGACTTTGAACTTTTCGACTTGACTCATTTCCGGCACATGTAAACAAAAACATGCCTAGGCTCTCATAGGTAGTCATATGCAAGGATGGTTGTAGACCATACCTCTCCACCAATAAACCATGGAGGTCAAAGAATATTTCATTGCTCATACGAAGTTGACTATGGCATTCCCCCGGAGTGCACCATGTCTCTAGCAAAAACCCCATGCCACTAGTGGTTGACGTCCTTGGTGGGTTTTTATCTAGGTACATGTCACAATATATTTGGGCAAGCATAGCACCACCTAAGACAATTTTGAAAAAATCATCGCTCTCATCACTAGAATCATCGCTAGACATCTGCAAGAAATGACATAATATGTAAATGACAAGAAGGAATAAATGACATAATATGTAATAACTCTAATTAAAATAGCGACATCATGTCCAAATGAGCATAAAAAATAACGACAACATGTCCAAATGAGCATAAAAAATAACACAACACGTCCAAATGAGCATAACAACTAAGACAACACGTCCAAACGACACAAACAACTCAGCCTTCACTTTCCATACATCACATTGTACTTCCTCCTAAGCCAATTGAGCCTCTGATTAGGGGGGATGGTCATGAACATTTCCCTTTGGTCTTTCTTGACAAACAACTCGGTTGCCACAAAATGCTCATCATTTGTTATACCCAAACTACATGCAACAACATGTTCCATGACTTGCTCAATGGTTATCCCACCTTGCCTACTAGATACAAAAGAGGAAGCAGTCTCAGATATCTTTGAGATGTGTTCTTGGATAACAAGTGTTGTGCTTGTCTTAGGTTTCTTGGTGGGGTTGTCAATAATCACACAAGCCCTTCTCTTAGCATTGTCAGTGACAGGAGTAACCTCCTCAACCTCATCCCCATTATCAAGAGAATTGCTGTCACCTATGGGATCCTCAGTGGGGTGCTCAGCCTCTCTATCATCAATGGGAGTATCATCATCAAGGGGTATGATGGGGTTGGAACTCATAGGATTCCAATGATCTTGCTCCTCATTAAGGATGTTGCCAAACATCACCTTCAAGTCATCTTCATTTTGGAGAGGCCTCTTCTTAAACTTGCCAACACCAGGAATTTCCTAAAACATGTGAGAATGTTAGAAATAAGAAATTTTTTCTAAATTGCAAATCAACAAATGTACATAGCATTATAATCGAATACTCACCTTTGTTATCTTCTTCCACCACTCGGAGTCCATGCTGATCGTTCCCGTGTTCCAATTGAAACCAGTCCCCGTTTGCTTCCTCATTAATTTCCGCCATGCAGTCAAATCCCTTCTCAACTTGTCCCATTTGTTCTTTAGTTGCGTTTTACTCAGCATTATTCCGGTGGACTGAAAAAACCTATCAGCTACCTCGGTGAAGCCTACATTGTTCAAATGAGTGTTCGGTCGATTCCCTTTTCTAACTTGTTCGGCGAACAAGTTACAAACAAGAGTGGTATGACCATCAATCCAATCCATGGCATCACCCTGACCATGATTTCCCGACCATTTGAAAAAGAAAAATAAGCTCAAATAATATATCATAGAGGTAATGCAACCAACAAGGATTAATTGATTTGTTCCCATCACATCATAGAGGTAATGCAACCAACAAGGATTAACTGAACCAACATGAATTGTCTCGAAGGGGTAAAACAAAGCTAAGTATACATATCCTAGGGGGAAAAATGGTCTGTTTGGATTCTCAGCTCATATCTCAGTAATGTATTCAAGGTTTTCGGCAATTGGGCTTTGGAGCAATATTTTGCACAATACAGTAAATGCTCAGTAATGACACGCCGTTACCAAAATAGACATGAACATACACAGTCGAGGCTACAAAGTAGCACAAACCATACCGAAACAGTTTTATCCCCTGGTCCAGTTCTAACCATGATTTCCCTTATTCTTCATTGGCAAACAACTAAACATAAATCTGTCTTCATGATAGAGATGAACAGCAGCAAGTGCACATTACAAATGGCATGAACACTAGATCATGCAGCCTAGAGATTGGAACTTACAGGTGACTGCTATGTACAGACATGGATCACATCTTTACAAGCTAGTTTGGCACATTGACTCCTTAATTACCATGTTCACAGAAGTGCAAAGAATGAGCTGTACTCTCTCAATCACACTCATTCAACTATTCCAGAATCTAGCACATTCAACTATTGCACATTGCAAATTCAACTATTGAGCTATTGCCTGCAACACTCATTCAACTGCACATTCAACATCACATTGCACATTCAACATCACATTGCAAATTCAACAGCACATTGCAAATTCAACACACCAGCACATTGCACATTCATACATCATCATCCCTTGCCCTCTTGTTGGTCGACGGAGCACGTGTTCTCGCTTGCGATGCAGAGACCCCTGACAGAAGACCAGCTGCTGCGCCGGCCTGGGCGGCCGCGCCCCCTGCCGCTGCGACGGCCAGAGGAGGTAGAGGGGGGCCGGATCTACCAGATCCGGCCATCGCCGGAGGTGGCGGCTCGCCGGAGCGCCGAAGGTGGCGGCGCGAGGAGGGTCGCGAGGAGGCGGCGCGAGGAGGTGGCTCGAGGAGGCGCGCGAGGAGGGTCGCGAGGAGGCGCGCGAGGAGGCGGCTCGCCGGAGGAGGCGGCGCGCGGAGGATCGCGGCGCGAGGAGGCGGCGCGAGGAGAGCAACGCTGCGCTCGGTCCCTCGGTTGGGATGGATACGAAGGCCAAATAGAAAAGAAAAAAACGGTTCGGATGGATGTGTACGAGTGGCATTGGTGGGTAATTACCACCTAACTTCACGAGTAGATACAAAACAAGTTTTCGTGGAGCACCCCTTGAGGTGCTCCATGGATTTCATGAATCTGGAGCTAGATCCAGTATTTTGGTGGATCCAGATTTCGTGGAGCTGGAGTGTTTGGGTAAAAATTCGTGGAGTGGAGCTGTTTTTGGTGGATCTGGAGCTGGTGGAGCTCTGCCAAACAGGCCCTTAGTACCATATTGCTAAGGCAGTGTGAGGAAGACCAATTTATAAGGTGGAGTCCTTACCACTCCTTGAATATGGATAGAGATGGTATGAGGATGGTTCTGTCTAGTCACACACGCATGCACGTGCGCGCGTATTCGCGTATTTTCGCATGAAAATCACATGACCGTGACGTGGCGCGCCACTTGGCAGACCAAGTCCATCTTTATTTTTACTGAACCTGCACCGCACTCTCTCTGTTTGAATGGGATTCAAACGTTTGAATTTGAGGCTTTACTGGGGTTTTGATGATAGACAGTTACTAGTGGATAAATGGCTGGTTGAATGTGTCAGTTACTAGTGGGTAAATAGCTGTTTTAATCATGTCAGTTATCAGTCTGTCTATATATACCTGGAGATGTCCAGAGTGTAAAAGATAGAGAATCTCACTGCCTCCATTTTCAACTTCCCTAAGATTTTGTGCTCAAGTACCGTGCTGTCTGAACCTCGTCGACTTTTCTTCCCGGCGTGCACCTGGAAGGAGGGAGAGTGGCTATCTCCAAACCGTTGCCGCAAAGAGTACATACATAGGGCGGCAATAAGGTTTCTGGGCAGCGCATCTGCGTGACCGCTCACTGCACTGCGACACCTACGTTCTGCACTGCGTCAAGCCTGCGCGGCTTCCTATTCTTCATCAGGCTAACAAGTAAGTCGTTTGTGCGCACGTTCGACTTTGTTACTATATTGTTTTTCTTGTGTGTGTTCTGAAGTGTGATGAGTAGCTTGCTGTTAGTTGTGAGTTTTGCATCATTAATTTATTATTTCTGTCTCCTAATAAAACTTGGAATTAAAATATTGCCCACATTTGTAACAGCAATAATCTTGGTGCTACATATCTTACAGCTAATCATGTCTTCCATGCTCAGACAAAACACATTGAGGTGGATTTTCATTTTGTTTGCGAGAAGATAGCTGCGAAGACGCTGGATGTATCTTTCATCTCATCGGCTGATCAAATTGCCAATATCTTCATGAAGGCACTGCCTCGACAAGATTTTCAGCGTCTACACTACAATCTCAATCTACTAGATACTAGTTGAGATCGAGGGGAGCTGTTAGTGATAGAGTTTAGCATATAACTGATGCTGATCCCTGTAGCATATCCGGCACATACACGGCACGGTTTCTGTGACTCGTATTGTTGTATGTCAAGTTGTTGCATTTAGTTTACACCGAATATACCTCATGTAATCTTGAGTTTGTTTGCCAATGCCCCCCCCGGGCGACTGAGGTGCGGTGTTCCTAACACGATTTACACGGACACATTAGGTGTCTTTTCTTTTATTTAGACACTGCAGTTCACCGCCCCCTCCTTTTTATCCCTGACAAATTCCCTCCCATAGCTGGTAGTAGTGCCCTCACTACCTTTACCATTAGATGAGCTCTTTTACGGTACCCCCAATGTATATGAGCCATCCATATTTTTTCGATCCAATAGATTAGATTAGTTACGATTTAATTATACTTTCCCGATAGTATAGGAGTCAGAGTAAGTTGTAATTGTGCATCTTTGTTTCAAAGGGAATGTGAGAGACCATGTGAAGGGCACCCCATGGTTGTGATGAGTAATTGACTCTTGTTCTAGGAAGATTGAGTTTAGTTTTGAGGTTTGTGCTAGTTCGCATTGTCGTAGCCACGGCGAAGTGTTCTGCGACTAACACGACCACGTTGGTCGTGGTCGAAAGTCATGCGCGATCGGTTACGACCACTTTGGGCGTGGTCGAAGGTCACCCGAGGGTCTCGACCACTTTGGCCATGGTCGAAGGGCACCGAGAGCGATGCGACCACGTTTGGCGTGGTCGAGGCGATCGACCACGTTGGTCGTGGTCGGCGAGTTACGACCACGTTGGCGTGGTCGAAGGCCGCACGACCACGTTGGTCGTGGTCGGCCGGCCGCGACCACGTTGGTCATGGTCGAAATAGGTTACGACCACACCCGGCCGTGATCGTAGGTCTCCAGGGAAGTTTAAGACTGTTTTTGCCCTAGTCGTATCTTGGTCATGGTCGAAATGTCCCGTACGACCACGTTGTGCGCTATCGGAGTCCAGCCGAGCCATTTACGACCACGTTGTGGCGTATACGACCATTTTCAGGTCGTTTACGATCACGTTGGCCGTAGTCGAATGCAGCTTCGACCACATTGTCATGAGCTGAAAGCGGTTGGAAGTCGTAAGTCGAAGCTACGACCACGTTGTAGTGGGCTGCAGTCGAAGTCGGCACTCAAATCTACGACCACGTTGAGTAGTCGGCACTCTACGACTACGTTATTGAGAGCGGTCTGGTGTGGTCGGACGTGCTCGCACGCAGTTGGAATCGGTCGTATGACCTGCAGACTTGACCTTTTGAGCTGGAATTTGGTCGTAGGGCTTTGTGATGAAGTCAGGGACCTTGTGCATTTGTTGGTATATCTTTTCGATCGGTCGTAACGACTTGGGTTGAAGTCGTAGACTTTGAGCGTTAAAGCCGTAGCGAGTTGTGGGTGGTCGTAGCAAGTTAGCGATGATCGTAGACTCATTGTATCTGGTCGTATGGCTTGATTTTGTGGTCGTATGTCGTGTGCATTCATTGTTCTCTATTTTCGACTGGTCGTAGGTGGTATACGACTTGGTAAGAGTATGATTTGAGTTCTGTTTTCTGGCTCAAGTGGTTGGATACTATTGTGAGCGGTGCTATGTAATGGTTTGCTTGTCTGTGATGGTTTGCAGGACTTTGAGACTAGTCGTGGTGAGGCGTGGATGGTCGAGACTAGGCACGGGGTGCTTGAGGTCGTGATCGGTGGAGATGCCAAAGACGACGAAGTCGTGAGGTGGTTGCAAGCGTGATCGGCAAGGCGGAGGAAGCTTCCGAAGGCAGCGGAGTGGCATTTTGGAGAAATGCGGAAAGTCGCAAAGGAAGTCGTGTCTCTGCCAATGCACAGGAGTTGTTGGCGCTAACGGGCAAGCAAAGGAGCCGTTGGGCTTAACGGGTAAAGCACCGGAAGCTTGTTTTCGCTAGTGGGTAAAGAGAGTGGTAAACCCGGTGTTAGGTGGGAGTTCACGGTTCCCCCAGTGTGAAGGCTATAAATAGGGAGGGTAGAGCTCGAGTGCTCGGTGAGGTTGTTCCCAGTCACTCTGAATTTTTCGTCTCTATTTGTGTGAGTTGTCTCTGGTAGAGCACGGTTGCTCTTGTACCTCGATGGAGTGGTCAGTAGAAACCTCCATGATCAATCATTCATCTCTCTTCCTCAAGATATTTTCTGTCGTTATGAGATGTTATGATTGTTTTGTTTGCGATCTGTTTTGAGAGCTTGTTCTTCATGCGATCACTTTCTCTTTTCTCTTCTTCGTGTTTCTGCATTCTTTTGTGTGCTTCGATTAGCTCAGAATTGGGAATCTATCTCAAGGCCACTTGGCCAGTTCATTCCCGAGAGCAGGAGTCGAATCAGAGAAGTTCTCTTAACTGAATGGTCGTGCGCCTCAAGTCCTCTGTTTCGAGTTTGACGTTGTCTCTCTACCCGAGCATAGCTAAGACTTTGGTTTTTTCTTGGTAATTTCTTTTCCAGAGGTTGGATTCTTTCAGTGTCTCAAATTTGAGGATCAAATGACCAGAGAGTCTTAGTTACTCGGAAATCTGGCAAACGAGTCCTTCTCCGTTCTTGTTTTATCCGCGCAGTATTCTCTGTTTGATTTCTTTTGTCGGCTTGGGCAAGTGTTCGACCACGTGGTGTTCGACCATCAATTGGCTTACGACCACGTGTGTTCGATCGGAGAAACTAGTTCTTTCACTCGATTTGCTGTGTGAGTACTTGGGGAGTTTTGAAGGCACCATTCACCCCCCTCTGTTGCCATTTCGGTCCTACAGAATGAATTGACACCTACTAATTTCTGCCGGAGCATGCTCGCAGTTGCGTAAGAATCGGGATATGATGGACTTGGGCCGCACTGGAGAGACTGAGGTCGTCGGCCCATGCACTTGTGTAGTACTACATTGGACCAACAATGGAGCATTAGCCTGCGTTAGGGTAGGGAAAGAAATCCCTAATCTCTATCGTCAAGTGTTGGGGGGGGGGGCGGGCGGCTTGAGTAATGAGGAGCTCGGCTGCCCTCATTGCCTTGCTCTAGCCAGTCTATTTTTCTGAGAGGTTAACTGACCAATATGTTTTTGCAAAAAAATACTTAATTAATACTAATATTTTATCCATAAGTTTGTAAAACTCTAAAAATTTTATAATAATTGATCTCACAAAATTCAAGACCTGGCTACATCACTGGCTTTACCGAATGCTAACCCATACAAATGTTGGATGAGGAAGCCTCGGTGAAGAACGAGCTCAAGAGGAGTTGTTCGCTAGTGCAGTACAACGAGAGGAATCATGAATTTTTTTAAAAAAATAATCTATTTTATTTTGAATTATAGAATTATACCTGTTTTTTAAATTTTTTTACAGTTTTGACCCTCTGTCGCTCCATGGTCGAGCGACTTTGGATGATACGTGATCAAATTGTCCAACAATTAGGTGACAAGCCCCTAGTCGCCTAACCTAATTGAGCGACTAGTTCATGTCGCCCAACGATTGAACGATTTAAAATAATATTATAATTCTTTTATTAATCCAATGAAAATAATTTAAAGTTCGATGCATATGTGGAAGTTATAAACAATATACGACGGCTTAAGCTTTCCCTGTGGCATTCATCTGATCATTCGCTTTCTGACGACTGACTAGTATATGACCTAAACTGCTCGAAATATCAACATAATATGTACTTATTTTTTGAACATGAGAAGATTTTTTTTAACCCAACACAGCACAAGACTTTCTCCGTACCATTGGAATGAAAGACTATAACCTCAAAGCGGGTACCATCCTTCGTTCCCATGTAACCCCTTGTTGGAATTGTTGTTGTGATGTTATCGCTGTGCTATTTATTCAAAGTTCTCATCCGTGTATGAATTCTCTGTTGCATCGTAATATTACTCACCTTCCTACTTACGAGTCGTTCCTATCTCAATCGTCCTCACAAAATTCTTCAGAAATTTATCGCACTACAACAACACACGACGATCACAAAATATTATTGCAAGTCTACCAAATTTCGTACCCTTCAGAATCTACGAAAATTACAAACAAACCAACCGACGTTGTCTGCTCTTTTATTTAAAAAAATAATAACCTATAAACAAGATTTGTTAAATATATTACCTACAAAAAATATCATTTACTCCCCCATAATTATTTTCATAGGATTAATAAAAGAATTATAATATTATTTTAAATCGCTCAACCATTGGGCGACATGAACTAGTCGCTCAATCAGGTTGGGTGACTAACCCAAGTCATCAGCCGTGGAGCGACAGAGCATGAAAATTGAAAAAAATAAAAGTAGGTATAATTCTGTAATTCAAAATAAAAAATTTAGATTATTTAAAAAAATTCAAGGAACCATAACAGCCGCGTTTTGAAGAACTGCATACTGATAGTATTAGAAACATTGAGATTTTTTTCGATGAAGAAACGTCGAGATTTTGTACTTGTCTCAAATTAGATCGCTAGTGATGTTCTAGTAATTTTCGTGGATTTTCCTTCTTGTGACTGTAAACGAGAAAAACATGGCTGTAGTCAGTACGGATGATTGACGATCTGGTTGAGTCTGTTGTTCAAACAGTGAAAGTATATAATCTTGTAGCAACCACACATTCACAAATTTTGTGTCGCCGACTTTTCCCTGTTGAAATCCAAATGCTCGTTATCTGTGCCTCTGGAAAAGATTACGTTTAGGGAAGTTGATAATACCATAAAGAAATTTAGGTTTAAAGTCTAAAGTCTATAATATCATCAAGAAATCACTAGACAGATTTAATTTCTAGTGCCACCCTCCCTAGTAGTAGAATGTACCAAAAAAGTCTATAGATTCAACTGGGAAATGAACGACAGGGGTATTTTTTAAACTAGTAGACACTAGGGGACTAATTATGAAAATGAATATATATACTAGTTACTTGCTCATTACTTGTAACGGAATTTATTGGATGTATACAGAATCATACTATGGAAGGGATTGCTTTTATCAGTTGAAAAGTGGAAAGTGATGAGAAATCAAAAGGAATAGAACGGTTGGAGGAGAATGAACGTACGACCACCAACTCATTTCTTTATAATAGTAATGATATGTATAGTTTTTTAATAAAAAAACATACTAATTTATGCGGGAGTTGTTTTAATTTCCCCTGATTTTAAGAAAAAGGAGCATGTAGATGCATTTTTGTAGGGACGGCAGTACATGTCACACATGTGTACAGCAAAAAAAAAATCTGCAAACGTGCACTGAACGTGAGAACGAATCCTTGGATGCTCTATCCTAATAATGAGAATGAGAGTTCTGTCCTACAAATATAACGCCAAACGAAAATGATGGGTTCTTTACATATCGAAGCTGCAGGAAACAGTTGTATGCACAAGAAGAAAAGGAATTAGCATAATTCGCTTGCGATGGCGACGATGATGAGCCCTCGTGATGGTAGGGTTCATTACTCAATAAGCACCGGATAAAGCTCATCAATCATCATACACACAAGAGCACGCCTAGTCCTGAAACAAGGGGACATGCATGATGAGATCTCAGATTTTGCCAAGATAATCTCAAGGCAAGTCTATATGTTTCACATGATTATGAGCTGAAATATGGAGATCACCAATGGATGTGATTCTTCTTTGGCTTTGGGAATAGTCCATGGCGCACGGCCCCATTGACCGGTGCGATTTACCCCAAGACCCACATGTCAGTGACGGATTGTAGCAACTTCATAAGATGAATGATCCGCAGGGAGATGACTTTCTTGGCCGCATTGGGGAGCACATGAGCCCACCGTTTCTCTCCAAATGCAGGTGTCTATTGCTGCAAGATGCAAGGGCAGTGTGCCCTAGCACAAGCTTAGAAGGGGGCAGAAGATGCATCACTGTGCATCATGTAGGGCACTAGGCAGTAGATGGAGAAAGAGCAGCTTTGCAAATTAAGTTCAGGTTCGTCTTTAGTGGCTTGGAAGAATGCCTGTAAGCCCAGGAAACAAGGAGGACTGGGGATTCCAAATATTGCTGCTCAAAATGATGCCTTGCTGCTGAAAAATTTACATGCAGACCTGCCCTGGGTGAAAATAGTATGGGAAAGCTAATTTATAATGATGAACACCCACCTGACATAATCACTGATGGCTCATTTTGGTGGAGGGATAATTTGAAACTGCTTGATCTCTATGAAGGTACTTCTACTTGTCAACCAGGGAAAGGCAATACAGTTTTGTTTTGGAGAGACATTTGGAATGGACGTCTTCTGACTTTGCAAACACCCCAGATTTCTCATGCCAAATCTGATGATCTTACCATTGCACAAGTAAAGACAGTAGAAGAATTTCAAGAACTGTTTCACTTACCATTGTCAGTTCAAGCTCACAATTTGTAAAACCGGAGGCACATATTCAGAATCTTCAGTTGACACAAGAGGAGGATAGTTGGTAATACATTTGGGGCAATGGAATTTATTATTCAGTGAAAACATATGCAATTACAATGGGACAGGTTCAAGTCCCAAATTCATTCAAATGGCTTTGGAAAAGCTGTTGTCAGTCTAGGCACAAAATGTTTTTTTTTCTGGCTGTTTCTTAGAGACAGACTGAATACAAAGAACCACCTCCGAAGGAAGAATTTAGAATGGGAAGCTACACTTGTGTTCTCTGTGATTCAGGATTTGAGGAAACTTTGCATCATCTCTTCTGTGGGTGTCAATTTGTGCAACAGTGATGGGATTCTGTTTGTCCTGCAAGGACTCTAAATCTTTCAGTTCATGAGTCAATTATTGACGTCAGAGATAGGCTACAACAACCCTTTTATATGGAAGTAGTCATCTTGATGGCCTGGAGTAAATGGATGACAAGGAATAAGAAGGTTTTTCAAGCAATAGAACCCACAATCCAAGAATGCAAAAGATTATTCAAACTTGAGTTTGCCATGGTTATCCATACGGCAAAAAAGTCGTATTTTCCTTTCATAGAAGAATGGCTTAGTCATCTTACTTAAATCTTTAGTCATCTTAATCTATCTCCATGTAAATTTGTGTTTGTAACTTTTTCTCTCTTTTATATTTAATATAATATATATACAGTAGGATCCTTTCCTACTGTTTTCATTCAAAAAAAAAGTTCCATATTTCAAGTTTCGAACCATTGGAACACATAGGGCCTGTTTGGTTGCCTGCATCCGGTTGAACCAGGCTGGCCGGATGCAGAGTCTCCTTGTTTGGTTGCTCAGTCGCTGGTTCAGCTGGCTCTGCTCATGCAAGATTCCCCATGATCGCTCGAGAAACGTGGGAATCGGGCATTTCGGGAGCCAGCTCATGGGATGCGGTGATTAGTCGATTGATGATGTTATTAGTGTATATTAGTAAATATCAAGTATTATTAACGTGTTTTGAAGAAGTTTAAGATATAATAAGATACGAACATCTCATATAACATATCTTCATAATCATAATCTTATATTGTTTTTATCTCATGCAACATATCTTCGTACAGACAACCAAACAATATCTCTTCTCAGCCAGACTCTACTCGTACGTGAACCAAACACGACAGCGTTGCATGCGCTCAACCTGTCCCACGAGAGCCTGGCTCTCAGATACGAGCCAGACTCTACTCGTACGTGAACCAAACAGGCTCATAGTTGCTGAACTCTGGTCCATATAGCTACATAAGTGCCCATAAATCTGGCTCTCTGATCATTGTTTAAATTCAACTTGCCACATAATATGATTTCAAACGACTGTGACTAAATGTATCGGTGAAATGTCGCGCAATGCTGTTGCAGACACTAGCTTGTAGGTGGCCCCCCAGACAGAAACAAATTCAAGGGGCCCCATTTGTCAGTAACGGTTCGTAACGATTTCACAGCAACTGCCCACGCTGTATGTTCCGCGCAGCCAACCCGTTTCAAATTGAGGAGCAATGGGGGGTCCAGAAGCTGAAGACCTTTCACTGTAGTTGCTGTTGTCCAACACTGAGTGATTCAGTGCGTGCTCATTGACTGCACTGCATGCAATGCAATGCAATGCAGCATCAAAGGCCATCACATGAATACAGCTCGGCATGTCCCCAAAGCTCACCTCCCCATCCAGCAGGAACACCTGCTTTCTACCTTCCCCTCTTAAAGGACACTCCTCACTGTCCTCCTGCCGAGAGCCAAAAAATCGAAGCCTGGGTGCGTCTGTGTAGCAGAAGGAATTGATTGTACGACGCTTGCTGCGTCCTCGATCTGCAGTTTGCACTGTAGAACGAACTGGGCGTTCGTGAGTGCCGTCTAATCAGAACTCAATGCTCTCGAGGCTGAGCGCGGTGGTATGATCGGTATGGCTCTGTAGGACATTGATGTTACACGGCGGTTCTGGTTTATTGCGCTGAATGTGCAATCTGTGGTTCGAGCTCTATCTCGGGTACCGATTTCCGATCAAGCGTCAACCAGAGACTTGCTATGAACTTCGAAGGATCAAATTTTTGCATACATTGTGGTTTCACAGAAGACTACGATTGTACTGCCCTGAATCAAATCAAGATTTCTTATTCCTACTCTCATATTATCGGATTATTCCTACTCTCATATTATCGGATTTCACAGAAGACTACGATCTCGGTGTTGTTGCTTATTCCTACTCTCATATTATCGGATTTGGTTTTTTTTAAAGAAGATAGATTTACTTATGTTGTATCAATTCATTCTTTCCGGTTGGTAGGGTAGCATAGTTACCTTTTGTGCCAAACTGTCAGCTGGAAGTGGCATGACAGGGCAGCTCAGATCAAAGCTGACGCTGCCTTTTTAGCAGCAGTGGCGACTGGCGAGTCTCCAAAGCTGCAAGCCATGTACTCCAAAGCTTATTTAAACTTGCCAGCATCATCAGCTGTACTATTCCCAAGATCTGTGATATCTGTCCCAATTTGCCTCTTCCTTCGGAGTCTTCCCCTTCCCTTCCCCCAAGTTGTACTACATTAATAGTGATACATTGTACTCGTGTACCTACCTCAAAATGCATTGATAATCACATGCAGTGCTGGTGCCATGTCTTATCACTGGGGCTGTCAAAAAATAGCTTGGGCTCGACCAGCTATCCGAGTTCGGTTCGAACTTGGTTGGCTCGAGCTCGAATCTTTATTGGAGGAGATTCTGAGCTCGAGCTCCAGTATTGATCTTTTTATATAGACTTCTAAATTACCGTCAAGCACATCCGAGCTGAGCTTGAGCCTATTTGGGGCGAGTTTGAGCTCAGTTCCAAGCTCAAAACCAATTGATTCTGAGTTTCTGACCTCAACCCAAGTCCCTAACCACTGACCCTGTATTCAAATGTGCAACAGCAATCCAGCATTTTCAGCCCAGCGTGTATTTTTCATCATTTGGTATCAGGTCATCAGAAACTGAAAAATACAGAATGGATTAGTATGGATTGGGTAAACAAATCGAGTAAGATGTGGATCCAGTCTCACGATTCAATCCTTCCCTGTACTACTAGCCTGACAGATATACGAAGGAACGGAACACCGGTTGTTAACGAAAGTCGTCACAGATCATAACTCACACCACCGTTGCTCGGACCACAGAGACGATGATGAGCTTGCAGCCCTAAATGTCATCAAGTACTGCAAACGCATCACTACAAAATATACAACCACACCTGGAAGGTGCAATCAAGTTATATGCAAGTACTCCTAGAAAAGCTGTGACAAACAAATGCTAACTTGCTAAGTGCATCAATGGCACTAACAATGCTGTATATTGCCAAAGGAGATGAGAAGTATGCATCTTCAGACAATCAAAACTTCAGAGAATCAAAGGCACTAACTGCAAATCAAGATTATACGATCAGATATCCAAAAGAAGGATCAAAGAGTGCTAGGTGTAACTGTATAGCAAAAGAACTTAGGCAAAACGCATATATCACTGTATATGCAACTTGAATCAACCAATGGAGAGTTCAATTCAGAACCATTTCACTTGTAATGTCTTTACAATATACACAATGAGGGCACTTGCAATCTGAAAAAAGCATTGAAATACAATGATGCAAACTGCAAGGAAATCCGTATGCTAGCACAGCAATCACAAGTGCAGGGTGTGAAAAAAGTCAGGGCGAGTTTAAAGAGTAGAGCAACAAATGAGACTGTAGCCCATTATTGTCCCCATCAGTACCTAAGAAAGGACCAAGAATAGTTCTTACATTTACTGATTGCTAATGAATGTTTACTGTGTATGCTTTACCAACTTGCTGTAGACAGATGAGCGGCATGTATGTCTCTGAAACAAAAGGGATTCCTTCGTGGTGCAGAGTAGCACTCACAGTTAGGGCTGGAAAAAAAGCTCGTTAGTGGGGCTCGTTGGCTCGGTTCAAAATTACAATTATACTCGTTGGTTAAACATTAACATGAGTTGATTTCAAATGAATTTGAATTTTGCTAAAGTGTGTTTCTAAAAATACTTTTAAATTATATGTAAAATGATATTAAATCAAACTATATCATTTTTAGAAAAATGCTCGATAAGACATGGAGTTGGCTCGATATCCACCCCTACTCACAGTTCATGTCCGTGTGTATAATAGCAAGTTGTATTGGTGATTGATCTTATTTTTTAAATGGGCGATCTTTGACATTTTTCCTATTGTCTTGTTGCCATCTTCAATATCACCTGTACCTTCTGAGCAGACAATGCTCAGCAGAAGTGGAAAATCCTTCAGAGAAGGTAAACTAATTGACGTACCAACTAAACTTGTCGTTTTACGATACACAGCTTATGATATTATTCACCTTTAAGATGAGTGGGTTAGCATCAGCATCTACTACCCTGATGTAATACCCCCTAAATTAATGTCTAATGTTATACCTTGTGTAACAATATCTTAGATCTTCTCAATGTGCTTTTAGCAAAGTCCCATGCTGACGAAAAACAATTACTAAGGCACTTGACTTAATAATCATAAATCTGAACATTCCATATGCTAGAATTCAATAGCTAAACATAGGGGAAACTTTGTGACTTCATTACCAATTTGGATAATTTTATCTAGTTAACCACAAATCTGTCCCACCACATCACACCCCATGCATCCCACAATCCATGTGGGACTATTCCTAACAAGATGTTAGACACTTGGGTTCTGATACCACTTGTTACATCCTGGGCCACAGGTCTAAATGGGCTGAACACAACTAAGTCTACGGAGCAACAACCTTATAAGTGGTATTAGACCTTCGCCCCCCAAAAGACTAGTCCAATGGGTGGGGGCTCTCTCACATTTATAAGTTGTGCTTACTCCTCTCCCACAATCCATGTGGGACTATTCCTAACAATTGTAGTATGGAACAAACCTCTTTTCAGATTGCCTGACAGAAGGATTCAAGGAAGTATCTACACAACCGGAGTTAGACTGAGCATCTTTCCAGTGGGCAAAGCATTAGGCAATCCTATATTTCATCTATGAATAGATAATGATCTCATGTGCAACATGCACAAAAAAAAGGAAAGGGAAAAAAGAGAAAGAAATCCAAACCAGAGCACAAGTACCCTTTGCTGTTTCATATTACTTGTACACTATGGAACAAAGCAGAAGCCTGACCTTGGACTCTCCTGCAGTTGCCACTCCATACAATCATCGAAGTCAAGACTACTTGAGCAGTCAAGCAGTGCGTTCTGTTGCTGCTCGTACCGGCAGATGTAATTTAGCCCGACAAGCAATTCGCAAATCACCGCCTCCGTCTTCTCCCTATCAGCGAAGTACAACGTCTGCAGCAGCAACACATTTCCCTTCAACACAATCTGCTGTTGCTCAAAATTTCTTTCAGCTTGCCACCTGATCATGTTGTGCGCCATCGGAGCAAGCCATGCTAGTGTCTTCTCTAGCGTCTCCCTCCAATCATGTGCGAGGAACGCATCGTAGATCGCCATGTTCTTGACATACGTTTTCAAATTCTTCCTCAACGATGCCCTCAAACTCGACGGCAACATCTGGTACAAATCATCCCGCGCCTCGTCACCAACAAGATGTGGGTACCGGAGCAACTTCTCGATGATGATGATGACATTGGCATAATGCAATGCAAGCGATGACCCACCAATTGTGGACGGCGGAGCAAGTGATGTCACTGTGCACTTCGGACCAAACCGCGCCCTTTTGCCAATCTTGCCGCTCTTGGCTGCTGTCGTGGACATCCCCTGCTCGCAGCTAAATGGCACAAGCATCCCAGACCTGATTGTGCTAATGCAGCTGGCATCCTCCAAGAACTCATCCTCAAATCCATCCTTCCACGATACCGAGCTACTCAAGCTCAAACACTCCATGAACATCTTCCCTGGGCTTGCCCCACAACTCGACCGAAAATTCACAGAGCGCGGCACATCCACATCGACTCTGGCAATCGGCCCTGACTTGACATCACTGAGATTGGTCCGGACAGGACCAGAATTCCCTGTGACCGGACCAGAAAGTTGCCGGCTTTGGTCACATTGCCGTGAGTTCCGGCTAGTCGCCAGCAAGTCCAGACCGAGCATCGGGTCGCCGAACACGAGGCGGATGCGGTCGTAGATGGCGCATACGCCGCGCGCGAGCAGGAGGACGGCCTTGTCGTAGGTCCAATTCCAGAGTGAAGAGTCCCTCAGCCGGCGCACGTCGTGGCGGCGCCACCGCGTGCGCTGCTCCAGCGCGCGGCGTGCCTCGTCGGTGGGGAGCTTCCTCGCAGACTGCTCGAGCTCAGCCAGCGCCTCGAGCTCCGCGTAGAGCGCGGCCGTGGCGGCCGCGAGTCGGTCGAGTTTGCGGACGAACGCGGCGGCCTCCGATGGGGACGCGACGGCAAAGGCGGCCGCGGCGGCGTCAGAGCGGCCGGCGAGGAGGTCGGCGTAGACGTGGTCGAATCCCAGGAGAGCCGGGAGCGTGCACCGGCGGCCGAGACGGGTCGCGACGGCGGCGACGCGGTTGAGCGCGTCGAGCTTCTCGGCAAGCGCGAGCGCCAGGAGCCGCGCGTCGTCGCCGGGGACGAGCGCGCGCACGGCGTGAGAGCCGAGGCAGAGCGGACCGAGCAGCCGCGCGGCCTCGGCGTCGGCGAGCGAGCGGTAGAGGTTGGCCGCGCGCGACATGGCGTTGGCCACCTCGAACGAGAGGATGCCCACCCTGCCGTCCTCCGCGGCAGCGCCCTTGGCACTCACCACCGGTTTCACCTTCTTGGACGAGGACGACGAGGTGGACGATGACGTCGCCATGGACAGCACCTTGTGCACCAGCGGCTCGGCCACCATGGCTACCTTGCTCGGGCTCTTGGACCAAGGATTCGCTAGCACAAGCTAGCAAAAAACCATGAAAAAGAAAGGCAATAGAAAATCTCCAAAATCTTTGCACGTCAACTCTGAGAAAAAATCTTTGCTTTTGCAGCAAATCTGGCCAACTGGCTAGCTAATCAAGAAACCAAGAACGGTCAACCAAGGAGCCAAGAAACGCGACCTTTCTTGAACCGTCTGCTTGCCCTTGTCGATTTGAATTCAAACCCTCTTATTTCGTGCCTCACTAGCAGCAAGTCAGCAGCGGCAGCAGGGAGGAATTAATGGCGGAGCAGAGCGAGCAGAGTTGTCAACACATCAAGACAGTGCTAGTACCACCGCCACCATCAACCAAAAAAATATAGCAAAAGAAGAAGAAAGAATTTCTCGGGTGTTGTTCCAAGGAACCGAGGAGAAGGAAAATGCGGAAACGAGCTCAGATGGAGACGGAGGAGGAGGAGGATGGGGCGGGAGGCGGAGAAGATTTGGATTTGGGCGACGACGCAATCGCCATTGATGCGCTCACTGCTCGGCCCTCCAACTCTTCGTTGGTGACATTAAAGCGCCATAAATTGGAGCGGAGCAAACCAACAAAAGCAACGAGCTCAGCTCAGCTGGTGCCTCCCGCGCTCGCTCACTCGCCACAGTGGTGCAGTGGTTGGCTCGGGCCGGGTAACTTTTCCGGTGCCTTTTAATATTCCCCCGTGTAATCGTGCTTCTTTTGAGTTTTAAACTGGTTTATGCTTTTACTTTTCACTAGTTATATATCCGTGCATTACAACAAAATTCATTAGATATATAGAGAATTATGCTATAGAAGAGGGTTTTTTTGATCGGTTGGAAAGTGAAGAGTAATGGGAAGTTGAAGAAATAGAACGGTTAGAAGAGAATGGACATACGACCATCAACTCATTCTTTTATATTAGTAATGATAATAACTAGTTTTTAAATGATACATTTGTTTAAAACAGCATTATAGTAAAAACTGTATTAAATTCAGCTGTACCGGTTAAAATTACATATAATTATTTTTCTGTGCATACTATTTCTCACAAATAGTTAAAATTTAAATATTTAAACTATAAACTATCAGCTGAAAAGAAACCACTCTTAACCTCCTTATACTAACAAGTGGGGTCACATGCGGAGTAAGTATCTGCTGAGCCCATATGTCAGTGGGGTAACAAGCGAGAAGTACGTGGTTGGGTCGGTGCAGATGGGTTTTATTTGTAAAGGGACGTGGACTTTGGATCAAGTAAACTTACTGCAACAACACGGTGAGCATTTCGTCCTCATATTTGTTATGGTTTTACAAAGAGGTCCTTTGATGTTGCCATGGACCCACTGGGCACTGGATAATCCATGTGTATATGTGGCATAGTGATAGTATGCTGTAACAGTGTTCGTACGCGTGCTCTGTGTGTTTGAGACATGATTATCAAGGAAGATCCTTTTAAAAATGATTACGTGAATGACATGCCAATTTAAGCGGTGTAATGCGATGAAAATCTTCTAGATAAAATGTACAGCGTAGGAGTGTCACTCTGAGCAAGAGAAGTGCTATGTGTACATTGTACTAGATATTTTTCTCATGCGTGCAGATGTTTCTGTAAGATATTACAAGGACTACGTGAAAGAAGCAATATATAAAGCTGAAGATAATGGTTAATTTTCATATAGCTGTTTGAATTTTTATTCAGGAAAACAGTAAGGGGAATCATGTTGCATATTATATATTAATAATATAAAATATGTACAAAATCCCTATGGAGGAAAGTATACGAAAATAAAACAAAAACAAAAGGCTAAGCAAAGGAGTCAAACCGGGAGTTCATCGTGCAAATATCACTGTAGTCACTTTTTTCATATTTGACCCTCAAACGCTCGTTTTTACAAAGCTAACCGTCTCTCGCGGACCTACCACGTGCGGCAACAGCCCTACCAAGCAACCGTATGTTGGCTACGATGTTGTCCACAGGAGGGGCTAGATTTGCAGAAACATACGTTCAAAGGCTAAATTTGTAAAAGAAGATATGGCCAGAATGATATTTTTAAACTCGATTCCCAAACCAATTATTAAGTGGCTTCTGATTGGTTGTTTATAAACTTTTGACGTTTTGGTAATCGACTTTTGTATATATGATTATTGGTTTAAATAGTAGAATATAGCAAAGATGTAGAGAAAAGAAGTAAGTTTTGATTAGTTGGTGGAGCTGTCATTAGTTTATTTTTCTTGCTGTTTTTCTTGCGGTTAGGTGAAAAATAAGCATATCTTTTTGCAGCTTGCTTTTTATTGATGGTTGGAAATGACTAGTTAATTACTTGTTATAGTTTATTGAGTGAAGTACTCGACTAGTAAACTTAAGGGTAAAGATAGCATCGCCTTTCCTGCAGTTAAAAGCAAAAGATTTCTCCTAACATACATATAACTTTACAAAACCATAAGCTTCAAACACACATACACACACACAATCATGTGTGTTCTTTTTATGTTTTAACAATGGGTAAGCTGAACAATCAAACACAACATAACATAGAAAATACACCTCTGTAACAATACTCGCATGGGACCCTCCACGTCCAATTTTCCAAGGTCAGTCCGGGATTGGCCCTGGGCCCCTCTAGGGTTGGCCTTAGGTACCTCGTGAGGAGTTCTTGACTCACTAAGGGCCAACCATCGAGGCAAGGAGATATGCATCTGAACGCAAGGTGGTCGATTCATCAGAGACTACATGGCCAACTCATCGAGGCATTGACTGTGAGGCAGAGTACTATGTAAGTCAGGTCATGGTCCTCGATGGAAGAAGGTGATTGGATTATCCGTAGAGCTAGAGGGAGTCCATGGTTGAGGGATGCAATTTAGGAGAAGCAAAGTTCAAATGAGAGGAAGCCATCAAAACTAATCGAGTCACGTCAGGCCAAGCCAAGGTTGCAGGTGCAGCGAGTCACCTTCTCGGGAGTAATGCCAACCTTGTCTTTGGCGAAACGCTGACTTGTACTAGGGGGTGGCATCATAGAGGATGCGGAAGGTGATGACACCATGGCTAGATCTATAGTCCCTGCCCTGCACTTGCACCTGGTGCGGCAACCAAGATCGCTGTCGGTGGATCCCACTGGGTCAAGCCCAAATAGCAGTGGTGGAGTCGACTTGAGCCAGGGTGGTGGTGGTGCGCCTCCCACTGTGAAAAACTTGGTGATCGGGATGTATTTTTGTGAGGGAGTACTGTTGGACTGTGCGCTGGCTGGTGCGACACGAAGCGAGGATACCCAAAGTTTATCTTGCGACCGCCCAGCCTTCTCTGGCAAGAATGCTAAGCGGCTGTAAGATCGAGAAGGCCGACTAGAGGGGGGTGAATAGGCGGTTTTAAAATTTTCGACTAATTTCAATTGTCAATTTTAAACCTAATGAGTTTACTAGAGCAAGATAATAAAAAGTACACCTAAAACAATCTAGAAAGGCTCAAGAGATCACTATCACAAGTAATAGACTAATAGCAAAATCAAATAGTCTAAGTCAAGGATTACTACTCTAACTAAACAAGCAATCAAGTAATATGAATAAAGAGCGTTGCTTGAAAGTAAATAAACACAAGAGACCAAACCACAATTGACACTATTACTTTTTACCGTGTTGATCGGAGACTTGCCGGTCTCCCCTAGTCCACGTTGAGGTAAGCCCGAACGAATCGGACCGGCTCCACGAATTGAGCCTAATCACCTCGATCACTAGCGGTAGCCCTTTCCCTCTCCGGATAGGCGAGCTCCGAGCCTTCACAATCCTCCGGGCCTTTTCACAATCTTCTTGAGAAGATCACCGGAACCTCCGCCAAGCCGACTAGGTGCCGGCAAGCACAAGAGAATAGACCACGATGGCTTGATCACACTCAAGTGCCTAATGGATCACTCTAGAATGCAATGCACTTGAATTTTGACTCAACTACCTCAAATGAATGCACAAGTGTGAAAATGAGGTGTGAGAGGTTGCACTAAGCTCAAATGTGTTCAATGGAAGGTCAACAACAGGTACAAGTTCTGGTGGGGGTGTATTTATACCCCCACCAACCTCAAATAGCCGTTGAATTAATTTATCCTGAAAATTCAGGGAAAACGGAACTACCGCCGTTATATGGGCGGTACTTCCGGATTTTCGCCGCCCGGTCAGAACGGCTATAACAGTGAGTCAGAAGTAACCGTTGGATAATGAGTGCGGTACTACCGCCGTTAAAATCGCGGTACTTCCGGAAATCCGGAAGTTCCGCTCCTTGCCCCGGTACTTCCGATTTCAGCGCGGTTAACTCCAACTCAGGGCGCTCTCTGGAAATGAAGTTCCGCTCTTAAGTCCGGAACTACCGGCCTGCGGTAGTTCTGCAGTTCAAACCGCGGTACTTCCGTTTTCCAAGAGGCTAAGTTTAACTCGGCGCTCTGAATTGAAGTTCGCTCGGACCGGAACTTCGCACATGCGGTAGTTCCGCATTGAACTTGCGGTACTTCCGATTTCGAGAGACTAACTCAACCTCCGGCGCTCTCGGAATAAACGATCCGCTCGAGGCCCAAGATTTCGGCCATGCGGTAGTTCCGCGTAGAGAACGTCGGTACTACCGAATTTTCTCGACAAAGCACGCTTTTGATTTGATTTTAATTTCTAAGTGCATGCATGATCCTAAATTGATCCATAGAGCATATTTGAATATGATCAAGCAATCATCATGATCCCTCTTAATAGTACGGCATCTAACCTATAATCCGGTCTTCCAACCCTTCACCAAGACCGGTAAAAATAAAATAGATACCTAAACTATTTACCTTGTCGCCCTTGAGATCTTTGAATCTTCACGAGATAATTTGTGAGCCTCTTTCTTCGCCATTTGAACTTATCCTTTCAAACGCTTAATGCACACATTAGTCTCATGATCACATAACGTCATTAATTACCAAAACCAATATTTTAGGGGCCTAGATGCTTTCAGGGGCCATAAGTGATCTTGCACCTAGTGCTAGAATAAAGTTCGCTTGCTATTATTTTACCAGTAATATCCCATTACCCCGTCCCCCATCAGAAAAGACTTAGCACTTAGGATGAAGCTCACAAGCGGCACTTCAGTCAGAGAGGCGAGAACATCGCCATCTCCCATTGGAAAAAGCTTGATTGCAAAGGGGCCATCGAGGCTTGTTGGAGCTCACTTTGGCAAATCCATCGAGCTGGGGGAAGCCTCCAATCTAGGAGACACCATCGAGGTGAAGTGAAGTTCATTCAAGGTAAGAGCCGTCGAGGCCAAAGTGAGCCACGCTGAGGCTTGGCCATCGAGATATGTTAGAACTCACCGAGGTGAGTCTATCAAACTAGGGGGATCCCCTAGCCGAGAAGATGCCATCGAGGCAAAGCAAAGTCAAACCGAGGCAACAACTATCATTGGTCGAAGTGAACCACGCAAAGGCCAGGCCATCAAGGTGTGTTAGAGCTCACCGAGGTGAACCTGTCGGCGATGCTACGAGCTCCTGGGTGCTACGATCGCTATCCTACCATGTTTGCGGTACAAAGAATTTCATGGGAATGAAAGGGCTCATCGAGAGACGGAGTGGAAGAGGAGATCGATGGTGGTGACGGGTCAGGGACGGGGAGGACAAAGGCATTCTAGTGGCTCTAGTGCACAATGAGGCAAAATAAAGGGTGTATTAGCACGGATAGATCAAGGCAAACATTAGGGACATGATGGTCATGGTCTAAGCTCACCAAAGTGAAGAGGATGGGGCAGCCAGGTCAATGACAGTGCTGCGCACAGCGGCGAGATAGGGGCTTTAGCCTTACTAGAGGCAAACAAGCACGGTGAGATGAGCACGAGGTAGAGGGAGACGAGATGAACATAAATCCCATGATGACAATGTCGAAAACTCACTGGGCAGTGAGGAATTAGATGACGAAGCTCTTAACTTGACTTGGGGAAGAAGCTCGAATTCTCCTCCACTGAAGTGCAAAGAGGTGGGGGAAACTTAAGGAAATGAAGAGTGAGTTAGGGCGACAGTTTTGACATGCTCGAATAGGGTTCAAATAGAGGAAAGAAGGGAGAGAGCGAGGGTGCCCTAGCATGGATTCGAGTGTGAAAGGGAGAGGGCATGTGGGAAAGGGAGAGAACGGGCGCGTAGATTGGATGAGGTTGTGGCGATGCGACAAGGTCATAATAGCGTTACACTTGAGGTTGCAGAGGCTAGTGTGGCTCCTGATGCATGGGGCGTGTGCGTACGACAAAGCAATCGGGCGCGAGAGAGAGCAAGCTGGCATTGGGAAGACGATGAACAAAGAGCGAGGCACTAACATGTGGGACCTAGCCTCTTCAATCAGTAAGAGCAAGAGAGAGAGAGGGATAGCAAGTTGGGCTGGCTACTGCGCTCGGCTGGTCAGCGTGTGTACATGAGCTGGCTTGGGCCAACGGCCTATGAGCGAGAGAAGGGAAGGCAGGGAACAGCATGCGGGATAGCTGGGAGAGAAAGAAGGCATGGGCTGGGCCAACTAGCTGGATTTGGCTCGAGGTACGGGAGGGGAAAAGAAATTGGTTTAAATTTTTATTTGGGATTTAATTGGGTTATGAATTTGTAATTTAAACTCCAAAGGGTATTTGCACACAGAAATTTTAGAAAAAATTTATTAGCACCCAATTAACTTTTAGAAATTTAGAAATTATATTTTGGGCCAAGGGATTTATTTTAAAATTTAATTTCAGGCAAGGCTTTTGGGAAAAATTTAAACATGCACCAAAAAATTTTAAACTCCATGAAAATCATTCAAGTTTTATTTGGAAGCTAATTTTGGGCTGTTACAACAAGGAAGAAGGTAGCAGCACCGATAGAGGAAGAGGAGGTGGGCGGTACCAGTGGCGGAAGAGGAGGCAGTAGTTGTTGGAGGCGGTAGCAGCAACAAGCGTGGGGCTGGCAGTGAGGCAATGCCACCAGAGGGAGTAGGGCAGCGATGGTTGGGAGCGAGGGAGGAGTTAGGGTTAGGGATGTGGTTTTATATGGGGGTGGGTGGGATGATATGGAGTATTGATTTTTCATCCAATGGTTAGAAATACCTGATTTTGATCCAAAGATCATTCACACGATTATTAAGGGCTTCTGCTTCTGATTTTTGCTTGAAGTTAAAAGTCAATATGAACACCTAGCTCTCCGAAGCGGTTTATCAACTCTTCTCGCTCCAAGGACAAGGCAGGGGTCACGAGCACATCACGCACACCACTACTCTCACTCTCATCTGGTGCACATATCTCTCTCTCATTTTTCCCACCGCTCGCCCATTCAAAAATCATTTCTTTCAGCCACTACTATTTATTTTCAGTCAAAAGTTATTAGTCGTAGCCAATATAACACCCCCTAAATAGACCCTTATAAATTTGCACACCAAAACCTATATATGACCATATGAGTAAAAGAGTATCTACATGCGTTGATATTAGCCTAACGCTAAACCATTCGATGCATATTAAAAGTTTCTAGTTTAGCACATACTAAACTTCATTGAGCTATAGTAGACGGAGGCTGCGCCTGCGCCCCAATCCCTCGTAAGAAAGATAGCAGCAGCAACCATTCAACCATTGGTGATTAAAGTACATGCTAGCACAGATTTGAAGCTGCTGAAACATGAAAAACCAGAATACGCTGAGGACTAGAGTGGAAACCTGCTCGAGACGACAGCGCAGCTGCAAACACGACAGGAATAATTTAGTGCCGATGCATCATCACAGGTTGTCGGACAAGGCGGGACCTGACGCGTCGGCCCCACGTGGACCTGGGCCCGCTCGTCAGTCACTCCTCACGCCACCTTCCCGTTTATACAATTCGCTCCGGGTACCAAAAAGCGGCGCATTAAGTTTTGACTTTCCAACTCAGGTGGGGGTGGTGGTCGACGAGGAGGAGGAGGAGACGTTCTGCGTGGAGCCGGTCCGCGTGCACCGCCGGGCCAGACGCCCTGGCTGATAACGCTTGGGCCGTCGCGTTCCAGGCGGAACGTGTCTACGAAGCGGCGCGAACGGCGCAGTGTTTTGAAGGGCGCAGTTTGATGCGAACTTTATGATCCTGGTACGAGCAGCCAGGCCCGCGAGGTCGTTACAACCAACCACTCTACTAGAAAATCTAAATTGGGGTGCTTTTCAATTTGTTTTTTCCCGAGTGTTACTGGTAAAAAAGCTACTGCAACAACTTCATTTTAAAATATTTTCAGAAATTTGAGCAGGGCAATGATTTTTTTTAACAAATTATCAATCGTTGCGGCTAGTGTGCTATGTTTTATTTTTAAGGCTACTATGAAATAAAACTTGTGAAAAATTGTTACTATGTGTTTAGTAAATTTGGTTCAAGATAAAGCAGCTCAACCAAAATATGATTATCATAATCAACCACAGTACTAAACTATGATTATCATAATCCACCACAGTACCAAACGGTGCCTATCCAATATCTTTGGATGGAAATAATTTTAGTTCAAATTCTCCACGGATCCGAAGAGATTGCATTGCATCTCCAAATCCTACCGGATACAAAGCTCGGGGGAACGCCGCGCCCTCCGCCCCGCCACGTCGCCGCGCGCGCCGCACGGGCGTGGCGCGAATTTCGCACTGACCGTGAGGTAGTTTCCCTGTGCTTTTCGAAAATTACGTAGAGATCCTTTTTCCTCGCGAAAAGGTCCCTGCCTGTTTTTCTTGCAGGGCTTTTTTCTGAAAAAACCCTCCAATTTGCAGGATAGCGCCCCGCGGTTTTGTAAATTGCGTACGGGTCCTCGTTTCGTTACATACGGGTCCTCAATTTTTTTTCGAAAAAACCCTTTAGCTTTTTCGAAAATACGCATGTGCCCTCGGTTTTTTTTAAAACGTCCTCGCGGATCATCATCTCTTTTACTTCGGTACACGCGCCTATGAGGCTAGTAAGCCTTACAAGAGAACATGTCCAAGCGACTGGGGAATTCAAAGATTATGGTTGTTTTCGGTAGGACTTTGAGGTGGTTTTGGTTTATACATGCTACAGTACTAATTTTTAAATGATGTATTTTTTCAATACGGGGTTAATGGAAATATTGTAGTAAAAATGTACTGAGTTCAGTTATACTGACCAAAATTGCATACGATTATTTTTCTCTGTATGTACTACTCTGATGAATAACTAGAATTCAAAAATTTAAGTCATAATCAACAAAGTGGATGTATCCACGTGAGAAACTTGCTACCGATTCCTTATGTTGGCGACTTGGCATTTTCAATCGAGATTCTTATTAATTGACTGGGAATTGATTTGCAACGTAGATAGTAGATCAATCATTTGAGACCATGCGTTTTCCTATATTGCAGGTCTAGAGAGCAAGGATGAGAGTGGTTATATGTTTGGTTAAAGAAAGCGAAGGCTACGTGCATCCATGTCTCACTTCGATATATCAACATCATATCACTGGTGTTGTGTTCCAGTACGATCCTACCACATCGTTGCACCAAATAATATCCCGTGAAGCTTCTTCAGAACAGCTATACGGTTCAGAGCTAGCTGAAAGTCCAGCAACAACAACCGAAAGTGCCCTGTTGCCATTGACGGGCGACGTCAATTTCTTGTACTTCACCTTTGTTGCTTTCTCGGTCCTGTTTATTCCCGTTGACGCCCGATTTGCTCACGTTGGAAGATTTCAGCTGCCTGCGACGCCTTTATACAACTAATTACAAGTTGTAGTATCCGTTATGTGTGACGTGCATGCATGCTAGTGATCTGTGTGTGCTGTGAGTGTAGGGTGTGTTGAGTGTATGTATCTGTTTTGTATTCTTTAATAAAGAAAATAAAATATGTACATGTGTCTATGTGAGTGTAGGATGTGTTGAGTGCGCGTATTTGTTTTGTATTCTTTAAAAAAGCAAATAAAATAAAAGATATAATTTAAAGGCAAACAAGGTGTTAAAGTTGGTGCACAGGTCTCTATTCTCTAGTGCAGTTTTATTAGTAGTTGGGCCTCGTTCATTTCAGTTTCAGCTTCTGACTTATTTTTCATTATTTATAAATTTTATCTTTTTTTTGAACTTTTGGCTTTTTTGAGCTTTTTTCCAGGTTCTTTTTTCCGCATTCGTTTGCGTTGTCTGTGATGAGCTAGCATATTTTTTCTTTTTAAATTTTTTTAAAATTTAATTACGCCAAGTAAGCCACCTTCACTACTGATGAAATTATTTGATTCTGATGAAATTTCAGCTTAAGCTTTTCGATCATGAGAAATTGCTCTTGCTCTGACTCTGGGTTCTTCATCAACAAAGTGAGTCTGATGGTCGAAAAGTAAACCTAAATAATCAAGAAGCCATTCAGCATACCACTCCATCTCCACTACTGCAGCCAGTCCTCTTATTAGCCACACATCCGGTGAACAAGATTTTTTTTTGTTTGGATAAGTATTCAGGAAATCAGTAGAATTTCAACGGCTACCAGAGATGGAGAAGAACGGCAAGCATCTTGCCCAGTCCAGTGCAGATAAGCAGGTAGAGGAGGCATAGGAATCTTTGGGTGCATCATTGCGAGCATAAGGAGAGGCCGGGACAAATCCAAACGCAAAGGGGAATTCGATCGGCTTGGTCCCCATGCATCCTCCTCGCCTAATCACGCTGGCTATCCTCAGAACAACGCACGGATCGAAAGGGAGATTAACAGACGGTCCAAGCTGCAGCAAGCAGACGTCTCGATCCAAAAGACGATGGATTCGTTGAGCAAGCGTGGTGATCGATCGATCTTCACCTGTCGCGTTAGCATCAGCAGTTAGCGGCCTATTCCTTTGGATTTATGCGCTTTCTTTATCGAGAGATTTTATTCCAGTGATATACCACAAACTAGTCGTAGTGCTAGTCTTCAGTAGGAGTGGCATTATTCACCGAGCAAATTTGGATACGTGCTTGCCTGTGTTTAAGCAGGGTGTGAAACCGAAAAAGGGTTTCAGAATGGCCTTTAACAACTTTTCGCAGTACAACTGCGTGGCAGTAATAACCATGTGTTCGTAAAGCTAGGTAGATTGCAAAGTTTATGTACTAGCAGATCACTTAATCTGAGGACAACGTCTGCAATCTTTCTTTCGGTGATTTTGCTGTTGATATCAAGTGATCCTCACCTCAAACAAAGCAATGGTAGCGCGGTTGTAGCACCTAGTGCATTCGATGCCTGTGAGGTTTTTGTTTAGCATTTACTGTGGTCACTAGCTCGGCAGAATATTAATAGGTGGGTTTTTTCGGCTACGGTTAATAACTTATAGTTATGGTTGATAGCTTTTGGTCCTAATGCTTATGGTTGTGGTTGATGACTTTTGCCTCTAGCGCAAGCGCTTCTGCAAACGAATTGAATGCAGATAACCCGTTTCGAAAAGATTGTTCCGATAAACTATTTTTAAAAGGTGGCGAAGAAGTCATCTTGTTTATTTCTTCGAAAAAGTTATAAGACATAAGTTAAAAAGAACAGAATTATTATTGTGCTTTGGTACGAAACCACACTTATAGAAATGTTTGTTTCATGGCAAAATAGATGTGCTGCAGAAAACCCACCGGAACATCACAATAGCGACCGAAAATGAGTCGGCCCATGAAGCCGCTCCTAGCATGCACAAACTATGCAGAAAAAACGCCCTGCAAAAAAAAAAAAAAAAGAGTTCAGGTGGCAGCCCAAACAACCAGAAATAAAAAGACAACCGAACCCATGTCGTTACCGATGCTACAGCATGTTGGTAGTCTGACGCCTTACTTGCCATCTCGCAAGCTTAATCGTCTGCTCCCTACTGACTACCTCCTCGTGGCCTGCCCGGTCAACCTGCTGCATTGCAGTGACGATATGAATGCCCAACTATCATATTAGAGGTTGTTCTTAGCCTTTTTTAAAATAAAAAATAGTATAATTTTTTAGAGCGGATTTTTCAACAATTCTAAGCATAAATTCATATATGCAATCTGCTATAGTCTTGAAAAACGTAGACAAAATCCATTAACTGTAACCATTTTGGGCTTTTAGGTGACTTTTAAATCTGGCTTCTCCAAAAACCAAAACAAACGGAACGACTTCTCCAAGTGACTTCTATAAGTTGCTTCTCCAAATAGCTTCTCGAGCCTATCGGTGTGTATCAATGTCTTTATCATTCGTTAGTATCTCAAAAAATATAACCAAAAACTATTAACCACACCTAAAAACCTTTAACCACATTCTAAAAGAACAGGGCATTAATCTCTCTCTGTCACTGTCCGTGCTCTGTAGGTTTATCAGGAGATTTATTCCAGTAATACCTACTACTAGTCTTGACTAGTACCATTCAGCAAGTTCAGCAAGCATGAATGCACAACTATATATTTTTTTTAAAAAAAGGTTTAGAGGCCCATAAGGGCCACCCTGTTTTATTAATAGCAACTGAGACCGTTGGCAAAGCTAAAAAAATTTGTAATAAGGATATACACTTTATACGTACAATTTTGTAGTCTTGTAAAATGGTTTCATAATATCATAACTCTAACATACAAGTTCAAAATTTACCAAAAATATAATATAAATCGGCAAATGCCAAAAATCCCAAATCGGCAAATCAAAATAAAAAACTTATTGTGGCATGTGGCTGTGTACTGGTGCACACTCGTCGTGCCGCCAACTGCTCCAACACAGGCGCTGCACTCATCTCTACCTTCTCCCATGTGAGCTCCTTCTCTCTGTGCCTGTGCATCGCGCCGCCTCTGGCTCTACTCACCTCCCGCGTCAGTGCTGCACTTGCCGGCTCTTGCCTGCTCCCACACCGCACTTCTTCTTTCTTCGCTATGTCAGCGCCGCGCCTTGCCGCCTGCCCTTGCCTACTCCTGCTCGGCTGCTCCCACTGGTGAGGTGGAGAGGAGATAAGAAAGTTAGGGTCTAGGAATTGGGGAGGAATTGGAAATGAAAGTGGTTGTGGGCTGGTTTGGTGCCTATGGGTTGGTGTGGGGCGACGAGTGTGTTTGTTATGGGCTCAGCCAAGATTGCAACATTGATTTCGTGAAATTTTTTCAAATTTTGGGTGTGCCCCAGCATACCAGGCATCCCTGCTAGCTCCGCTCCTGACTGAGACTTGCTGTCGCTCTACTCTTGTTGTAGTACTAGCTAACAATTTTCAATTTTTCATTCTTAGGTGTATGGAAAAATGCTGACATCTTCGCTAAGGCTCCATTTGGATGTCAGAATTGAATTAGGTCAATTGAATTGAAGCTTCGATTTAATTTCATGTTGAAATGAAATGATTTATGATTCTAATTCTGTTGATTGGATGACTTATGAATTTGTGAAGTGGAATTGAACTTAAATTTAAATCCAAATATTGTTTGGTTACCGTACCTAGGAATGATGGTGTTGCTATTCTAAAATATCTTACAAATACGTAAGTTTTCCTCGCTAGTTTAATTGATGAAGTTTGTTACTTTGTACGAGTTTGATGTCCACCTGTCAATTATGCAGTGCCCCCTCCCTGTTAATTGTGCAATTCTAACTTCAAAATGTTTCAACTTTTTAGCGGACCTAGGCAGTCACCAGAGAAACAGAAGTAAGTGCAGGCAGCCATAACATGCTTCCAATGCTACAGAGGGAAATTATTTTAGTTTATTTTTCCAGGTTTGAGAACACATAATATGGTTTATTTAGGGATCCCTTGCCACGAGCACTCACTCGGCTATACCTAGATGAATGTTCCACAATGCAAGAAGACATATGCGACCAATTCATCAATTCGTTCTTGTGATAGCCAAGGTCATTTTATCCATGGATTGCCGCGTGTCTTATTGCATCGTGGAAGTCCGTCTCCTTGCCGTTGTCGTGAAGACAAGGAGGTTGATGAACTGCGGACGAAGTTGCAACTACTTGGACTTGGCGGTGGGGATTGGGGTTTTAGACTAGTCAACATGCTCACACGAGATTATCCCTTCGATCCGTAAACTGTTAGTAACAATTAGGAAAGAGTCCATTTTTGATCTTAAACTCTGGTCTCGGAATAATTTTCAACTCTAAAACTCTGAAACCATTTAAATTAGAATTTGAACTAACAAAACCGTCTACTTTACCCCCTCGACCCAAAACCAGGACGATTTTATGTAGAAAGGCATGCAGAGATACGGAGAAAATGCCACACTGGAAGGTGGGGGCGATTGCATGTTATATATCCAGGGAACACTAGGTTTAGTAGGTTGCAAGAGATCCATAATCTCACGAACTAAACTAGGTAAGTTACAACAATAAACAGCTATACAATCGTTAATACTCGCCCGCAGTCACATCGGGAGGATTTCGGACGCAAAGACTGGACCGAAAATCAGAAAACAACTGCACAGGCAGGCCTTTCGTCATGATGTCCGCGAACTGGTGGGAGGATGGCACATGTAGAACTCGAACCTTTCCAAGGGCAACCTGCTCGCGGACGAAGTGGATGTCAATCTCGATATGCTTCGTGCAACGATGGTGTACTGGGTTGGATGACAGATAGACGGCGCTGACATTGTCACAGTAGACAACAATCGCAGTAGAAATCGGATGGTGAAGCTCCTGTAGAAGTTGGCGAAACCAGCAACATTCGGCAACGACATGGGCAACCGCATGGTACTCAGCCTCGGCGCTGGAGCGAGAGACGGTGGTCTGTCGCTTGGATGACCAAGACACCAAGTTGTCACCGAGGAAGACGCAGTAACTGGACGTAGAGCGTCTGGAGTCGGGGCAACCGGCCCAGTCCACGTCAGAGTACGCGGTGAGGGACCGAACAGGAGCGGTGCTAATGTGGAGCTCGGCAAAGATAGTTCCCTTGATGTAGTGCAAAATCCGTTTGATCAACGCGAGGTGGGGCTCGCGCGGATCATGCATGAAGAGGCAGACCTGCTGGACAGCATACGCCAAGTCAGGGCGAGTCAATGTGAGGTACTGTAGGGCCCCAGCAAGACTCCTGTACTCCGTAGGATCCGCCACCGGCGCACCTTCTGTAGCAGACAACTTAGTGCGAGTGTCAACGGGTGTCGATGTTGGGTGACACTCTGCCAGTCCTGCTTGTTGGAGGAGATCATGGGCATACTGTCGTTGGGACAAAAATAACCCGTCGGAGGAGCGCATGACGGAGATGCCGAGGAAGAAGTGCAGGTCGCCGAGATCAGTCATGGCGAACTCAGAGTGGAGAAGCTGGGTAATGCGCCGAAGAAGAGTCGTCGAAGAGGCCGTGAGGATGATGTTGTCGACGTACAGGAGGAGGTAGGCGACACTATCTCCATCTTTGAGGACAACGAGAGACATGTCAAAAGTCGAAGCGACGAAGCCAAGGCAGCGAATATAGGTGGCAAAGAGCTGGTACCAAGCCCGTGGTGCCTGTTTAAGGCCATACATGGATTTTTGCAACAAGCAACATGATTAGGAGCAGAGGGATCGATGAAGCCCGATGGCTACTGGCAGTACGCAGTCTCCTTGAGATGGCCATGGAGAAAAGCGTTCTTGACGTCGAGTTGGTGAATCTGCCATGCACGTGACACAGCGATGCTGAGGATGACCTAGATGGTGGAGGGTTTGACGACAGGGCTGAACATCTCATCGTAGTCGATGCCATGTTGCTGCGAGTATCCATGGACAACCCAACGGGCCTTATGTCGGGCAAGAGTACTGTCAGAGTGGAATTTATGCTTAAAAATTCACTTGCCCGTGACGACATTGGCTCCGACGGGTCGCGGGACAAGACGCCAAGTGCCGTTGTCGACGAGCACTTGGAATTCATCGGCCATGGCAGAATGCTAGTTAGGGTCGGCTAGCGCGCTGCGGTAGTTCCCCGGAAGTGGAGAGATGGCACCGTGCATTGCCGAGAGGTTCAGCCGCTCGAGTGGCTTGACAATACCAGCATGCGCCCGCGTCACCATGGGGTGAGTGCTCGTAGCAGGGCGGGCAACCGGGACAGGTGGTGGTGGAGCAGGCCCGCCCTAGGAGAAGTTGTAGGCAGAGGAGGAGAGGCCGACGTAGAGGTGGTTTTGGTTTGGGTGATGTTGTGTCCATATGGATAGATAAAGCTGAGTGGTTTGGGGAGTGGGGCAGCAAGGATGTGCTGGTGATGAGTGGCAATAGCAGTGGTGGTTTGGCCATGGTTGAGGTGGTGTTACGGAGGTTGGGAGGACTATATACTCATGTCAAAATGTAGAACACGACGAGGGGAAGCTATGGTATAAGTTAATTGGACGGAGACTCCCTGTAGAAGATGAACGACGACGGTGAAACCCAAACGGAGGCGAGGGAGAGAAAACTCGATTCCCGGCTACTGTGAGAAAATTTATCAAATTAATTTGGGGGTTTGGATAAGAAGAGAGTGGAACACAAAGTGGCGTGAACAAACATCGAGGTGGCTCACTGTTATAAGAGATCGAGCTTCGGTAGCCAACGATAATGGTGGCTTGGTAGAGGGGAGCTCTCCTTGGGCATCTTCCATGGAAGTGGGGGCAAGCGCGTGTGAAAGAGGGGACTGAAGCAGGACGTTGCCTTGTTTGGTCGCCTCTCTTCCTGCTAGTGCCTTGTTTGGTCGCCTCCCTCCTTGTCGGTCGTTGGCATCCACTCGCTCAGAGCACATTCGAGTTCTCACCAGCCATGAGGTCTTGCTAGAAGTGAAGTAGGAGGGGCTGGCGGTGAGGCTTTGCTGCTGACGAGCTAAGCCAGCCTAGATTTGGGCTTGAGGAGCCGATGAATTTCATGGAGCATAAGAGAGATCCGGAGGAAGAAGATGTGAGGCGGATACCAACTCAGCTACAATTTTGGATGTGGATTCCATGTCACTGAAAATAGGACAGGTGATGCATGGGGAGGATATGTCGGTGGAAAACTACCCCGGTTTGGGTTGAGGGGGTAAAAAGGACGATTTTAACGGTTCTATAGTTTAGGATTAAAAAAATAAATCAAGGCTAGAGTTCAAGGTTGAAAAGCAAACTTTTTTCGAACGATTATTCCGCATGTATACCATTGCTCTTCGTGTAGCCATATTCCATCGAGGAACAATGATATTGTGGCATAGCAAAAGTAGAACCGGCCTTTTGCCCTTCTCTGGGCTGGGGCGGTGCTGGGCTAACTGTGCTTGGAAGCGGGCCTACCGCGGCGGAGGAAATGGCCTGCAAATGGCCCAGCTTGCTCTAGCGGCAGGCAGATTGGGCCTGGCCAGGCTGAAGCTATTGTTTATTTCGACACCATTTGCTCCCTTTTTTCTTTGGTTTGATTTTCTAAAGCATGTCTATATATATTTCGCCATGACAGAAATATTTATATAAGACTCTATAGTTAAATATGTTTCGTACCACAGCTCAATAATTTCAAACGAACCCCCCTAAGTAGTGCAATAGCTAGTAATCTACCCCAATTCATGCCAAATAAGAAAACTCACTGTCTTGCAAACTGTGAACTATATATAATACATGATGTGCTAGCATCGCGCTAATTACATCCTTGCTTGTTGGAATGGAGGACCATTTGAAATCAACACCAAAATTTCCAAAAGGAAGATTAAGACGCTGATCTCAGATTAAGTGATATACTGGTACATAAAATTTGAAATCACCTTGATGTACACATGGTTATATTACCATGCGCATCTGATGTTAAAGGTCATTAACTGTGAAACTTTTTTGGGGTTTCACAGCATACTTAATTATATCAGTAAAACATGTAAGTGAAAACCGCTATGTCCCAAGATCTTTTAGCATAATTTGATTTAAAAAGGAATAGTGATTTGCAGGCTTTTTTTAGTGATGCTCATTTGGGCTTATAAGTCTAAACTGAAGATACACTATAGTTGATGTTAGTTTTTTTTAGCGTAATTAAGTTAAAAAATAAAAAATAATATCATTATGAACAATGTAAACGAATAAGGAAAAAAAAAGAAAAGCCAAATGAAACAAAAAAAAGATAAAAATAAGAAGCTATAAGTTAAAAACAAAAACTGGTTGGAGCATGACCTGAAGCTGCTCGATCCATCCACTTACCACGTGTGTAGAGATACATGTTTATACGATGGTGGCCACCATTGTAAAATGTTTTATCTCCTCTCTCTTCCTTCTACTTTCAGTGCTCCCTGATGAGCGAACAAGAACATTACCTGTGTACAATCCTTGCTAGCTTATGCACTTCTATTGCTTGCTAATTCTCTTATCACATTTCTCTAATGGACAGAGAATTCTAGCATCCAAATGTGCACTTGTGGCGCCCGTGTCATTACCGTAGGGTAATAACACTAGTCAACGGATTGTTACTTATCATTTCGGTAGAACACCGCATTTAACAGATAACTAGCCAAGAAGAGTAGTTGCAGCAGAATAATAATTAGAGACTGAAAGTACATTATTTATTACAAACCATGGGTGGCTTAGGGTCAGGCCACCTAGCTGTTCCAAACTATTACAGTGCTGCTTATCCATTGCGATACAAGGTACTAAAACAGAGGAAGACATATTTATATTTATGGTATAATACCTGTCTGCCTCGATATGACGAACTCTAGACTGTCTAGTCCTCCCAGTCTCAGTCGTCTGATATGGCCTCCATCTTGTCATACTCTCGGCCGGTCTCATCCTCATACCCCTGGGTGTCTTCATTATCAAGCCCACCCTCGTCAAATCCTAGATATACCCTGGATAGGTATGGCTCTAAAAGGGGAAGATTTGATAGCAAGAGTAAGTACGACGTACTTAGCAAGCTTTTAAATAATGATACAAATTTATCCACAATTATGTCTTAGTCATGCCTTATCCAAATTCAAAAGACATAATATTATTTTGAAAGGTTGGCAATGTTTTAACTTTTGAAATTTCTATCAATCATTCTGGAACAAGAGAAAGCCCAACGTGTTTCCTATAGACTCTTATCCAAGAGACTGGTATGAATTCATGATTTTTAGTACTACACAGACTTGTATCACTATACCTGTAATTATTCTAAATTCTTATGGACACTGGTCATTCGTATTTCCTTTGATGTGACTCTAAATTCAGAATACATAATGTTTTCTTGACTCTTATTACTATATCTCCATCCGACTATATAGCCGTTGGTCGAGTGGCTCTGAATACTCAACACTCCACATACGCTAATATAAGCGACTTGGGACTACTGGTTTTCCTATCAGTTCGAGCCCCTCTCCTAATTTATTACTTATCTAGCATGGAGATAGTAGCAATAAAAGGGAATAACCTGTTCCGCCCATCCAACATGGGAGTACGATTGATACTATTTTACTGCTCATTTTAGAATGAAGATTGTTTTCTAACCCTTATATAATAACCATATGTAGAGTGTCTCACCTGCCTCTGAACTCACAACCAGAGCACTCTCCACCCTCCTTTATTATTTTCATTACAGTCCACTGCTCCTTCAGTGGTCTTGTTCTCTTTTGAGTCTTATCATGTTATCTATCCTTCTAATCAATTTTCTTTCTTTTAGAAATTACTTTTAATGCAGCATCCAAAAATTAGAAAAATAACTATGTCAAAACAAAACATTTCATGTACCATAGCAAGCTTGATAGCCTGCTTTACTTGCCTGACTGAGATGCAGTGATCTCAGTGATTGTCTGGACAGTCACCTCCCCTGGAACCAAATCCCCTCCTGCATTATTTTTAAGAAGAAACAAATCCTATTTTTAATTTTTAATTATATTTCAGATGAAGTAATAACCCTTGTTGAATTTTTAATTTTAATATTTTTGGTCCTTCAATTATACTTGTGAGCATTATTTACAGAGTATGTTTTTGCTAATAATTTTTCAGAGTGCTATATGTTTTAACTAGTATAAACACATACATATGTATATGGATTTTACCTTACTATCTATTTATTTTCTTTACTATTTATTTCTCTGCTAAACCTCATTTGAAATTGATTTTCTTTAATCTAGCCCACTCGGCCTTCTTACTCGGCTCATATCAGAGCCGACCAACATGGCCCACTAGGCGCCTCGGCCGCATAACTTTGGCCGACGCCTCCTCTTCCTATTCTCCTTCTTCTCTTTCTCTTGCCTGCTTTCGAATCCTCTCATCTCTCCTCTCGTGGCAACTTCGCCGGGCTCGGTCTTGCCTGCCATGGTGCCGCTGATTGCAGGCCCCTTCGCGTTGCCCCCTAGCTTGGTCTTGTCTCCCCATGGTTTCTCTCCCCCTTGGCTCTACCGGTGTTCCGGTCTTTCCATGGACGCTCGCCCCCTTCTCGGTTTCCACCACCGATCTAAAGTCGGCCCGTCCCCTTTGTGGATTTGAGGTGTTGGCTAGCTCCATGGATTTGGCTTGGTAAGTGAGCTTGGGTTCTCTTGTTTGGATCTAATCTTCCCTCTTTCTATTGTGCTCTTGTTGTGGATTCATGGTGAACTAGATCTCTAGCTAGTCGGTGTTATGCGCCTGACTGGCACTACGCTGAGCCGTCGCCGCCATGCACCTTGGTGGAGCCAAAGCTTCGCTAGAGTCGCTAGTACTCTAATGGTTTCCAAGGCGGTGGTGCCTTGCCGAAGGGCTTTCTACCGATTGCTGGTGCTAAGCACATTGCCATAACCGTCGGCTTTACCGTTCGGTGGTCAAGCGCCTCAATGGAACTGAGGTTTTGACTGTCGGTTGTTTCCTCCTCGTCGGTCTCCTATGTCACGGTGGTCATGAACCACCAACACAGTACCTTCTTCAGCTTTACCTGGTTCTTCCTCCCCTCCCTACTCCTACCTTTATGCATTTCTTCTTGTTGTTAGTGTGAACTATGTGTGGTGCATGAGTAGTCTTAAGAACATTTAGTGTGCAACCATGCTGGAACTGGACATGGGCATACGCTACGGAGTAGGCTTATGGACGCCCACTATTTTAACTTAGTTTTGAGATTCTGGTGATGAGCAATTGTAGGTTGCTTGGGTTTTCTAGGCATGCACTGGGAGGAATTGATCCATGGCCCAAAGGTACACTAGATGGCCACCACCAGTCTACTATTCTCAGGTGTTGAATTGGTTTGGTTACCTCATCTTGGCTCTACTGACTAAACTTAGTGTTAGCAATCTACTTACATAATGGATGAGGGTTTTCCAGAGCTTTACCATACTTGTCTTGTCGGCTCAAAAGGGTGGGGATGTTTGTCCTTGCTTGGCTATCCTATTTTGCTCCTGGCTCTGTGGTGTGGCTGCCTTCTGGAAATACTTCCTGGTCGTGGTACTCATCAATTGTACTTTGGTCTTGTGGCTTCTTCTTGACTTCCCTCTTTTGGTTGAGTCTTGGTAGAAGGGGTTTAAATGGGCAATGCTACTTTCGGCTATTTGTTGTCTGGTGTGACCCGTGAGGGTTCTGTGTGGTGGTATGGCGATGCAGTGTTGTGGTAGTGATTTGCCTGATGCGTCTCAGTGATGGTTGAGGGCAGTTCTCTGTCCTCTTGCTATGGCAGTGAACTTTGGGTAGTGAGCTCTGGGTAGTGAGTTTGAAATTTCACTAGTGGCTATGGGTGGTGTGATGTGTCTTCTTGTTCCTCTGTGCTAAGAGCATTTTTGCCTCTTGGCTGCAGGCTGGCCAGTGTTGGCTTGAATGCTTGGTTGTAGGAGGGAGACTTGTTATTGTGGGGCTTGGGATGGCACTAGTAGCCTTCGATTGCTATTACTATTCTTTGGCATGGAGTCCTTTAGGCATCAGTGGTGCATTATGGCCGTGAGCCATCACTTCTCCCCTCTACTAGTTCTTATGAGCTTGACTCCTCTATGGCTCTCTTGTGGTGACCCGTGGCCCTCAACATGGCTGTGTGCATATCTTGCATGGTATGACTCATCAGGGAAAGTAAAAGGTAAGTTTTTTTTACCGCCGGATGCTAGATATCTATATACGCTAGATGGTGCTGATTGGCCCTAGACAATCTTGATTTCTCTATGCGCGTTTGCCTATGTGCAAAATTATAAAGATAGATTTTTGACGGCAATTTAATACTTAATTTCATTTTAGATTTACTTCTTTTGTTTTAGCTAACTTAATGGTGCAGGCTTTTGATTTGTTTGACGGTTGCGAGGAGATGAAGTTATGGAGTTAGATGCATTTTGATGTAATTTATATTTGTAAGACTTTGTTGTATGAGATGAATTTTGAAGTTTGAAATATTGGGTTATAATATTTATTATTTTGTAAATTTGGAATAAAATTTATGTATGATTATTTGTGAGATTTGTTATTGTAATTGAGTTCTTTTTGTAATTTGAATTGTTGATTCTAATACATTCTTATTTGCTTGTGTTAATGGATAATTAAATTTGTTAATAGTTTTCTTTTAATGTTAATATTCCCATTGACATATTAATTGTCTTTTAATAGTGTGCTCTTGGTTAATTAATTTTGAGGGTTCTCACATCCTCCCCCTTATAATAGATTTTGTCCTCGAAATCACTTACTTGAAGAGATTAGGGTAGCGCTCACGAAGGTCGTCATTTGTTTCCTAGGTTGCTTTATGAATAGAATGATTCTTCTATTCATTTGCAAAAGTGAATGGTGCGATTTTTTTTAACTTTTGCTCTTCTGTTCCCAATATTTTAAGAGGTTGCTCTTTGTAGGTGAGATCATCTTGTAATTAGATGTTTGCATCTGATAGTTGTTCTGCTGTGCTTTGAGGCATTTTCATGGAATACATTGTGGATTCTGGAGAGATGGCTTGGCAATTCAAGCTGATATGCTGATGTGCCCTTCTGTTCAAGAATTTTAAAAGGGCCGACATATCGGGGACACAGTTTGCCTTTAAGTCCAAATTGACGAATGTCCTTCATAGGTGAGACTTTTAGATATACCAAATCACCATGAATGAATTTGAGATCTCTTCTACGACTGTCTGTGTAGCTTTTTGTCTGCTCTGGGCAGTCTTAAGTCATTCCTTTATGATTTGTATCATGTTATCATTTTCTCTCACAATTTTTGGTCCTAGCAATGGCTTTTCTCCCAGTTCATACTAGCAAATGGGAGATCTGCACTTCCTCCCATACAATGCCTCATATGGAACCATTTGAATGCTAGATTGGTAACTGCTATTATAAGCAAATTCTACTAAGGGTAAGTGCTTATCCCAAGATTCTCCAAAGTTTAGCACACTTGCCCTAAGCATGTATTCTAGGATCTGATTCACTCTTTCTGTTTGACCGTCAATTTGTGGATGATAGGCTGTGCTGAAGTTTAGTTGTGTTCCTAATGAATTTTGTAGACTTTTTCAAAATTCAGAGGTGAAAACAGATCCTCTGTCTGAAGTGATGGTTTTTGGGACTCCATGGAGAGTGACTATTCTCTTGATGTATAATTTTTCCAATTTGTTGAAGGAATATTTCTGATTAGTGGCGATGAAGTGAGCCAACTTAATGAGTCGATCCACTATTATCCATATGGCATCTTTCTTTGTGGGGGGGGGGGGGGTCATGGGAAGTCCAATAATGAAGTCCATTGTGATATCCTCCCATTTCCACTCTGGAATTTTGAGTAGTTCAAGCAAGCCAGCTGGATCAGATGGTTGCCTGATTTTAATTCTTTTTTCTTCTTCCATTATGAATGAATCTATTTTTTGTCCTTCTTTGATCTGATCTAATAGAGTTGAGTGGAAAGTCATGACTGCTATTGTTGCTTCAGAAGGGGTGACTCTAAATTGATTTCCATTTTGGCCAATTCTTGTATCAATTCTGAAATGTGTTCTTGTATTAATATGCTATTGCAGTGAGCCTTTCTCCTCAGTGCATCAGCCACTACATTTGCTTTTCTAGGATGATAATTTATGGTCAGATTATAATCTTTTATAAGCTTCAACAATCTTCTTTGTCTTAAGTTTAATTCTTTCTGAGTGAATATATATTTCAGGCTTTTGTGGTCACTGTACAAAGTGCACTTAGCTCCATAGAGATAGTGTCTTCATATTTTTAGAGCAAAAACCACAGCTGCCAATGCCAGATCATGAGTTAGGTAGTTCATTTCATGCGGTCTTAGTTGTCTGGATGCATAGGATATTACCCTATATTTTTGCGTTAGTACACAACCCAATCTGCTTCTTGAGGCATCGCAATACACAACGTATTCGATGCCTTCCTCTGGAAGGGCTAGTACTGGTGTGGTGGTTAATCTTTTCTTCAATTGTTGGAAGCTTTTCTCACAAGCTTCTATCCATATGTATGGAGTATCTTTTCTTAGCAGCTTTGTGAGGGGTGATATTATTTGAGAAAATCCTTTTATGAATCTACAGTTATATCCCACAAATCCTAGGAAACTTCTGATTTCAGTAGTGTTGGTTGGTTGCTTCCAGGAGGTCACAACTTCAATTTTTCCTGAGTCAACTTCTACTCCTCGCCTAGATACAATATGGCCTAGGAATGCCACTTGATGTAGCCAAAATTCACACTTGTTGAACTTGGCATAGAGTTGATGTGCTCTGAGAGTTTCTAGCTCTATTTTAAGATGTTGAGCATGTTCTTCTTTACTTTTGGAATATATGAGAATATCATCTATAAAGACAACCACGAATTTATCCAGGCATTTCATGAATATCTTAGTCATCAGGTTCATGAATATTATTGGTGCATTGGTTAATCCAAATGGTACCACTATGTATTCATGATGACCTTATATGGTCACAAATGCAGTTTTCTCAATGTCAGTAGCCTTCATTCAATTTTGGTGATATCCTGATCTTAGGTCTATCTTTGAAAATACACATGCTCCCTTAAGTTGATCAAATAGATTGTCAATGCGGGGCAATGGGTATTTCTTTTTGATAGTGACATTGTTGAGTTCTCGGTAGTCAGTGCACAATCGCACTCCACCGTCCTTCTTTCCCGCAAAAAGCACTAGGGCTCCCCATGGTGATGTGCTCCCTCGGATAAATCCTTTATCTTCAAGTTCATCTAGTTGTTTTTAATTCTACCAATTCTTGTGGATTCATTTGGTATTGTCTTTTGGATATTGAGGCTATCCTCGGAATCAGATCAATGGAAAACTCGATCTCCCGATCTGGAGGCATACCAGGTAGTTCATCGGGGAATACATCCTCAAATTCCTGAACCACTGGTATGTCTTGGATTCTTCTTTCTTGTATATGTGCTATTTGTGGATTAGTTGATTTTGGGTGAGCTGGGGCTCCCAAGTATAACAACTTGGAGCCATATGACTTTCTTATGGAAGCACTTTTCTACTCACAATCTATGTTTACTCCATTTTTAGCTAACCAATCCATTCCCAAAATCACCTCAAGATCTATCAAGGATATGACATGGAGGATAGCGGTAAATTTGGTGTGGTGGATGATTATCTCTTGATCCTTTCGGAGGAAGGAAACAGTGATAATTCCTGTTGGGGTACTCATCCCCATGGGTCTTTTTAAAGGAATGCACTCTAATTCATTTTCATGAATAAAGTGGTGGGAGATGAAAGAGTGTATGGCACCAGGATCAAATAAGACAGTGCCAAGTGAAGGTGGAAGAAGTAGTTTACCTGATACCACATCTGTTGCCTCTCCTATCTGCTCATCAGCCACATGGTTGAGCCTGGCTAGTCCCCCTTTGCCATTCCCCTTTGTTGCATTTGTTGTGGCTGATCCTCGACCACGACCTACAGGTGCATGAGGTGGTGGCGCTGGCAATCTTAGGACTGAACTTTGTGGGGTAGTTGATCCCCCAAGTTTGGTGGGGTATGGACAGTCACTCTTGCAGTGACCCAGTTTCCCACAATTGAAACAAGCACAGAACTACCTGAGACAATCCTTGGTGAGATGGTGGCCGTTACATTTGGCACACACAAGGGGTGTGATAGTAGGTGGAGGTGGAAATACTGGCCTTTGTGGAGGAGTGGTAAAGTGTTTGGATTGAGAGTTTTAGAATCTGTAGGAAGGTGTTTGTGGTCTAGACTGTTTGAACCTGATGGGTCTAGAGTCTACTTTGGCCCTCTTCCTCCTATAAATTGGCATGCTCATTCTCAAATATGAAGGCTCGATTCACCAAGTCCTGAAACTCAGTGATACGGTGAAGTTTTAGGTGGAGCTTCATGTATGGGTTCACCCCTTCTAGAAACTTCTCTATTTTCTTTGCTTCGGTGCTTACATCCTCAGGGGCATAACGAGATAACTTGTTAAATTGACTCAGATAGTCATTGAGCTTGCTATCCTTCTGGATCAATTCTGCCGTGGCATCTTGGTATGGAACAACTGTCGCTGCTTCACAAACTATATAAAGGATTGACGTCAGGGAGAAGAAGGGGGACGGAGGATAGATCCAACAGACCCGAGGGATAATAGAAGTAGAGTAAGACATTCTGCATTTCTTTCTCGGTTATAATCAATTCATTGAATAATAGCTATATAGGAGTAGAGTTGTTATTCTCATAGGAGAAGGTCTGAACCTATATAAAATCCTTGTGTCTTTTCTTTGTGTGATCGTAGCCAGGTCTGCAAGAGATCTCTCAAATCCTAATAATCATACGTAAAATCGATACTAAAACATTGACAAAGTCTTATTACTATAGAAAGGTATCGATAGATGATAGTTTGCTAAGTTATTTTTTAATTGTATTGGACCTGTACTTTTTTATTTTAATGTAAGCCCATTAGCATATGGACAGCTTGATCTTTTCCTTTTTTTCCTGATTAACATAGAATTTTTTTGGAGTTTGTAATTAGTATATGTACAGATAGATAAGATGTGCATATGTACGAATATACTAAAAGAATTTCGTGTGTATCAATTCGACGAGAAACAAATGCTTATTATTCTCTCTACCCACTTGACAATTGCAATCAAACATTTCCTCCCGGCATCACACTAAACAAATCCTTGGCAACGACATTTCAAACAATTATTTTAAGAAAGCATAACAAGTCCCCGGCAACATGCGGGAGGTTCACCTAGTTGTGATTGTAATTCCTCGAAAAATCGCACAGGAAAACGTGATAAATAAAGTACTATTGAATCAAGATTTTGGGAAGTGCCTGGAACGAGTAGCAAACAGGCGAACGCTACGTGCGAATGCACAAGGCAAGCCAGCCTTCAGATGCCACGCCTGGCTCCTTCCACGAACTCCATCAGATTCTGATCCGACGAACCACCTTTGGCCATAGCCTCCGCGACCACACGCTTCCACGTCCCCGCCTCCACGGCGGCCACCCCCTCCGCCATTATCGCCTCAAGGTGGTGGTTTACCTCCGCCATGCGCACCACGCCGCCACCATCCAGCTCTGCACGCCTTCCGACCCTCCACTTGTGCTCGACGAACTGCGCGTTCACCCGCTGGTCATACACCCGGGGCACGCCCACCATCGGCACGCCGCACGTCATGCTCTCCAGCACCGAATTCCACCCGCAGTGAGTCACGAAGCACCCCACCGCGACGTGCGACAGTACCCGTGCCTGGTCGCACCACTCCACCAACATGCCGTTCTTGAGCCTCGCATACATCTCCGCCTGGGCCTCCGCCTTCTTGTCCTTCCGGACGACGCACAGGTACGGCCTTCCGCTATCCTCGAGGCCAAGAAGCAACTCGTCGAGCTGCTCCTTCTCCATGGTGGCCAGGCTCCCGAAGGAGACGTACACCACAGAATTGTCCAGCTTGGTGTCGAGCCAATCGATGTACTTGGCGTCGTCCCGCTTGAAGAGGCCCGCCTCGTCGACAGAGGGGAGCACCGGGCCGATGGGGAGTACGTCGTGTGCTCTCACGGCGGCGAGCGCGTCCACCTCGAGTTCCTGGCACGTATTGACGAGGACGGTGGCCTTGGGAGTCTCCCTGTCGAGGGTCTCGAACAGGTCGCGGAGCGTGGTGTAGGCGCTGTGGAGGGGATCGTTGGAGTCGGTGAGGTGCGACGGCAGGTCCCCTACCGCCAGCGGAGGGAGTCCCGGGAGCTGCACGGTGAACGAGGGGTCGTGGCTGCGGTCGCTCATGACGCCGGCGTGGCCGTGGAAGTAGTGGTAGTAGACGGCGAACATGGTGGCTGGCTGGATCCAGTAGAGGGCGCTCGGAACGCCGCGCGCTCTCGCGACGTCGGCCGCCCACGGGAGGAGCGCCGTGTAGACTACGCGGGACACGGGGCAGCCTCGTGCAGCAAGCGCGTCGACAAGCTTCCCGACGCTGCGCGGTCCTGCGGCGTGGAAGGACGACATGTAGCCGTTGAAGGCCGCGGAGTCATCGCTCCAGACGTACCCGCTCTCCGTGCCGTCGGAGAACGGGAGGAACTCGAGGCCCTCGTTGTCGTTATCGGGCCCCCCGGCCTCCTCCGACTTCGTCGGGAACATGCGGCGGTGCGCAGCGGCGGTGGTGGAGAATGTGACGAGCGCGTCTGGTGTGGCGGCGAGCAGGCGCCTGGCGAGGCGCAGCGCCGGGGTGATGTGGCCCTGGAGCGGGAACGTGAGCACGAGGAAGTGCGGCCGCGGAGACATCTCTAACTCAGCCTTGCTACGTTTGGCTTTGGCTTAGCTCGAGCTCGGCAAATGTACGCGCCCGCGTGCGTTCCGAAACCAGGCGTGAGAGCGAGAGTTCAATTTATGGTGCTAGCTGTGCTCCAGTGATGAGGCAGAGCAGCCTAACCGCGCAGCGCCGTTTGCATCATCAAAATGGCTGCGAAAATGCAAATTCGGTGGATTCTTTTTTGCTGTGGGTGGTAGGTTATGACTATGATTAATGGCTTTTAGTATTAGCATGAGCACTTATATAACGAATCAAATAATGATAATTGATAAGTCCGTAGATTGCTTCTGAAAAAATAAGAGAGAAACCGTTCAATTATTTATTTAAGAATAGGTATAAGACATAAGTTAGAAATTGAAAAAAAAGCTACGAGTGAACCACCTCGCGGATACGCGAGAGGGCACGCATGGCAGGTGGCCAGCTGCGTGAGAGTCGATAACGCAGAGCTGGCACATCCAAGAGAAGCACATAAAAAATTTAGGAACGTGTCAGTTAAGGTAGATCCGTACATGTGAACGGCTAGCCCTCCGAGGTCTTATGGTCCCACATGGTTGGGAGCAGGAAACGTCGGCCAGCGACCCCGACGGCGTTGTAGCTGGCCCCCATGGCGGTGTCCACCGGTAGCTGCCCAGGGTACCCAGATAGGCCCCGGCGTCCAACACCCCTACGCATGCCGTCACGGTCTCCAGCGGCGCCTCTGCAGGGCCCCTGTAAGGGTTCATCACGGCGCCGACGAGTAGCGTCACGAGGTTGATCACCACCCCGTCCATCCCCACGTCCGCGTTCGGCGCCACCAGTGGCGGCGCTTGCGGCCTGCATGTCGGCTGGTGGAATGGCCACGCGCACTCCCCCGGGCACTAATCCGTCGCAGTCTCGACACACACGCACGAGAACCAACCATGCCAGCGAGGAGCAGTGGGGACTATGTCCCCCTGCGCATTGGCACCACAGTGCCCGAATTGGCCGACGCGTGGAGGCCGCAGTGGAAGAGATAGAAGTCATCTACAAGGATGTCGGGGGCCATGATCATGATGGTGATGGAGTCGTGGTGCAAGGAGAAGCGCGCAGTGAAGGAGACAAGGCTGATCTCCGACAGCCGCCTGTCGAGGGAGAGTGATAGGTTGAGGACTTGGCGGCCGAGGGTGAGCCGTGCGGTGCCTGGGTGGCACCGTGCGGTGGTGGCCCACCACGATGCAACGGATGGCGCCAGAGCAGGGGACGAGAGGGAGAGGAGGAAGTAGGCCACAGTGGCGCGCTGCGTCGGGGTGAACCGCTCATACCAGAGTAGGTTCACGGAGTGGTTGCCAGTTAGGAGCTGGTCGTGGTGGTTCATGAGCATCACGTGCGCTTGGCTCATGAGAATGAGCTGCTGGGCTGTGGTGTCGGCCACGACGAGGATGAAGAGGGCGAGTAGGCGGTGGTACTGGTGGGCCGTGGCTGCCACAGTGGGGACATAAATGATGGGGAGTGGCTACGCTAGAGAGTCCACTTGAGGGTCAAGCTTCCACATCAGCGGTCAAGGCCAACCTAGGCTCTTTTGGCCCTTTGATTGTCCACTTAAATCTGTTTAGGTACTGACGAGGAAGCAAAGCACATGTAGGGGAGTAGAGAATTTTTGATCTTTCGGTGATCTAGTGGTGAAGATGTTGAGGGCGGTGGATTGGTGCTGCGGGCGCTGATCTATGCCATGCTGTGGCATGCGAAGTCACGGTCGCACACGGCGGGGAAGTTCTCAATGGTGGCCACGTAGGCGAACCTGGCCATGGATGACCAGGTGTAGGTGCTCACCTCCCCCGTTGCCACACCCGTCAGTGTCTACGATGGCCTCAACGCCTCCTTCTTCCTCCGTTCCTGCCGCTTCCCCATGTCCAGTGTACATGTACTATTTGCCTTCTCCTTGTATCCTTGTTATCTTAGTTGTGTGTGATATTGATTTTATAATCCTTGCGTTCTTGGCGAAGGAAGAAATGACAGGCATCGTGACGGAGCAGAGGGACATGAGAAGGGGATGGGAATTAGGAACGAGGCATTATGGAAGAGAAGGGAAGAAGTGTTGAGGAATCATCGCTAGCGAATCTAGTCCGATCGATTCCTCCTAGACAAGAGAGATGGATTAAATATAGGTAATATAAGAAATAATAAATTGAACACAAGAGATGAGGGGGAACTTCATTTTTTATTGCTTTCTCCTTTCTCAAGTACAAGAACAATGATTAGGACCCCCTATATATAGACTAAGTGGTGAGGTGTCCACTATGGGCCAAGGCCTCAGGCTCAGGCCAAGTTTCCCATCACTCTCCCTTGGGCACTCATCTAACATGTTTATGTCTCATCAAAACTCTATAAAAACCTAGTGAGAAAAATTTAGAGAAAAAAATACATGATACATGTTATGTTGTGTTGCATGAATTGCATCATTAAAAATCTTGGCCAAGAAACTTCAGGAAAACTCATCAATGGAAAAGAGTACAATTCACCTAATTTCATTTAATTTACAGGATTTATTCTTTTGGTACACGATCTTTGTGACCAAGCTTTAATAGTGAGCTTGAGGAGAATCTCCCCCTGAGTTCTGCATTTATCTAAGTCTCATCATTCCAATTTCACATACACATCTATCAAAGTTAGATGTTGGATGTGACTTAGTGAATAAATTTGCAAGATTTTCACATGACTTAGTATGCAGTATCTTAATTTCGTCCATCATTTGTAATTTATGAGCATAGAAGAACTTGGGGTTGATATGCTTTGTGAGATGACTCTTCATGTAACCCGTCTATATTTATGCAACACAAGCTGCATTATCTTCATAGATAATCATGGTAGCTTGCACGATGTTCAATCCACATGATTGCTGGATGTGGTGAATCATCCATCGAAGCTAAGCACATTCTTGTGTGGCTTCATACAGTACTATGATTTCCGAGTGGTTCATTGAAGTTGATACAAGACTTTGCTTAGATGATTTTCATGAAATTATAGTTCCACCACATGGAAATACATAGCTTGTTTTTGACCTAGGTGTATATGGGTCTGATAGGTATCGAGCATCTGCATAGCCAGTCATATTCAGGTCCTGGTTCTTTTTGTAGAATAGTCCAAGATCTTTGCTTCCTTGGAGGTATCGAAAAATATCCTTTATTCCCTGCCAATACCTTTTGATAGGTTCTGCACTATACCTTGCTAATAGGTTTAATGCAATGTCCAGTCTAGTGTAGTTTGCTAAATACATAAGTGCTCCTATTGCACTTAAGTGTGGGTATTCAGGTCCCAGAACTTCCCCCTCTTCTCTAGGTCGGTACAGATCTTTGTTTTGCTGTAAAGATCTCCTGATCTTCGGTAGTTTCGATGGGTACGCCTTTCCAAAGCAAAACCTTTCTAACACCTTCTGGGTGTAGGCTGCCTGATGCACTAATATCCCCTCAGGGGTATGCTCAACCTGCAAATTTAGGCAATGTTTGGTTTTTCCCAAATCTTTCATTTCAAACTTTGACTCCAAGTAAAAGCTTGTTTCCTTTATATCTTCTAGGGTTCCGATAATATTCAGATCATCTACAAATATTGAGATTATACAAAATCCATTCTAGGCTCATCGTATAAATACACAGGGACAATCTTCATTGTTCGTGTAACCTTTCTTACATAGAAAGTCGCTTAAGTGATTATACTACATCCTGTCTGATTATTTAAGTCCATATAGTGATTTTCTGAGTTTCATACTGTATAGATTTCTATTTGCTCTGTCATGGTTTGAGACTAGGATCATCTACAAAATATTCAGATCATCTACAAATATTGAGATTATACAAAATTCATTCTAGGATCATCGTATAAATACACAGGGACAATCTTCATTGTTCGTGTAGCCTTTCTTACATAGAAAGTCGCTTAAGTGATTATACTACATCCTGTCTGATTATTTAAGTCCATATAGTGATTTTCTGAGTTTCATACTGTATAGATTTCTATTTGCTCTGTCATGGTTTGAGACTAGGATACCTTCAGGTACCTTCATATAAATATCCAAATCTAAATTTTCGTAAAGGTATGCCATTAACACATCCATCAATTTCATTTCTAAATTTAGGTTACTGCCATCGAGATTAAATATCTAAAGGTAATATCAACCATGACCGGGGAATAGGTTTCTTTATAATCAACTCTTGGATGTTGAGTGAAATCTTATGTAACAAACCTTGCTATATCTTACATCTATCTTACATCTTTATTTTTCTTGTTTCTCTTTCAAATAAATACCTACATATGCCCTACGGTGCACATGGGGAGGCATGCAGCTTACAAGCTCAAACATCTTTCTTTTGTTCAGAAATAATAATTTAGTTTCTATTACCATTTTTCAATCCTCCTAATCTGATCTCTTCTTACATTTAGCGAGTGATGCAGGCTTTGGATCAAGATCAATGATTGTGGCAATTTTCTTTACAAAATAAATATCAACATTGGTTATTGTCCTATTCATGGATTCTGCCGTGTGCACATAGTTTATAGCTATTTCATCATGGGTTCATTCTTCTAGTGCTTCTAGTTGCTCATCGCTCCGTCCTTCTAGTTGCGGGGGCAAGTTCCTTTAGTTTTTCAGCTCTGATGTGTGCGCACATATTCATGCTGGTTTCTCCCTCCATGGGAATGTTAAAATCCGGTATGCTTTTCCTTGAAGGTGTCATACCGGTGCCAGGTCTCAACTAGCTTCCATTCTAGTTCTAGGGAACTTCAGTGATTGGCTGTGTCAAGTTCTTCTTATTCTTTTTCACTAGGCGTCCCCAGTTACTTGGGATTCGAGGGGACGGAGTTCTCATCCTTTTATTATGAGGCCTCTGGACAGGATTAGGGATACCTTCAACTTTCTTCAGTATTTCAACCCTCTCTGGTGCATTGTGTGCAGGCACATGTGACTTGATCATGCTCTTTAAATTACTAAAGTGGTTAGACAGTTGATTTGCTAATGCTTGTAAATCAATGATTTTCTAGACTTCTCTTTTGCTTCACTAGTGCGCGGGTCTTGTGCATAGATTCTCATCGCTTGCCACATAATTTCCTAACATTTTTCATCGAGGTGTTGATTTCCTCCCTCTAATGTCGGGAAACTATCCTCATCAAATATACTATCGGCGAAACAGGCGATATGCAAATCTCCTGTCACGGGGTCCAAATACTTGATTATGGATGCTGCCTTATAACCAACGTATATCCAAAACTTTTGGAGAGGGCCCATTGCAGTACGCTGTGGAGAGGGTATAGGTACATAAACCTTTCAACTAAACCTACGAAGATGAGAAATTTTTGGTTCTGACCCTTGCACTAGTTGCATTGGTGAATGGATGTTATATGCTGATGGTCTAAAATTGATGAGAGTTGCTGTATGTAGGAATGCTTGTCCCCAACATATAGTTGATAAATTACAATTTTGCAAATGCGGTCAGGCAATAAATGTAATTCTCTCAATTAATTCTTCAGCTAATCCATTCTGGGTGTGGACATGCGGTATAAAATGCTCAACTTTAGTTCCCATTGCCATGCAATAATCATCAAATATCTTTGAAGTTAATTCTCCAGTATTGCCCATTTTGATGGACTTTATATGAGGATCAGGGAAATTATTTTCAATTTTAATTATTTGTGAGATCAGCTTTGCAAAAGCATGGTTTCTTGTAGATAATAAATATACATATGACCGTTTTGAGGAAGCATCGATGAGTACCATAAAATATTTAAATGGCCCTAATAGTGGCTGTATAGGACCGTAATGTCTCCTTGGATGCGTTCCAGGAATGAAGAGACTTTATCCTTCACTTTCAGGGCAGAAGGTCTAGTAATTAATTTCCTGGTGGTACATGTGGGGCACATAAAATCTTCTTGATTAAGGAAATTCTTTATATCGATACCATGTCCCTGTGAATTGTTAATTATATTTTCATCATCCTAAGACGTGGGTGGCCTAATCTATCATGCTAGAGACAGAAGAGTTCAGAGCTTCTAAATATGATTTTTAAGGCAGTATAGGCTGTGGGTGCCTTAATATTAGTGTAGTATAGCCTAGTTTCAAATGAAAGAAGTCTTTCTAATACCTTTTTTCTATTTTCCCCACGCTTTGTAATGAGCAGGTATTCCTTACCATACTCTTCGTTAGTTTCAACGTGAAAACCGTTGGCGCGAATATCCTTAAAACTTAGGAGAGTTCTAGTCGATTCTACGTGCAATAAGGCTTCTTGAATAACCAAAGTTATTCTCATTGGGAGTATAATTATGGCTTTTCGTGAGACTATTATACAAGCATCATTACTGGTGATTGTTGTAAGGCTGTCCTCATTCTTGCTAATCGACTAAAAGAATTTTGTTTATCTCAAGATGGTATTTGTTGTGCCACTTTCAGCTAAGCACACTTTCTCCATAGGGTGCCGCACGCGTTCTAATATAAAGTACTTTATTAATATGTAGTAAAAGGCAATCAACACATCAATAAAATACTTCAAACATCAGAACATATCATGCCATTATTAACTGAATAAATGAATGAATGAATTAATATCATTCAACCATCATGAGAAAATAAATTGTTTGAGTACCACAATGCAAAGTCTAACTTATTCCCTCCACACATGAAAATGAATGACAGTTAAAGTCTAAATGCATTTTGTGCATTAGACTAAATCTGCTAAGAAACCAAAGACTTCGGCTGCTATCTTCTCAGGGGTGAGATGCTCTTCCTAGGAAATCATGGCGGCGGTAGCTGCAATATCAAGAGAAAGTGCTGCTGCAGGAGTGGAATCAACCTCCATTGATGCAGGCAGTTGCTCAGAATTCTCACCCTCAATGAAAGTAAAGTGGGTTTCATGCTGCCCTTTGCCACCCTTCTTCTTTTTGGCCTGGAAAGTATCAACAATATGCTGTGGCTCTTTACAGATCAGCGACCAGTGCCCCCACTTGCCACACTTGTAGCAGGTTTGGTCTTGCTGACCATAGGGCTTATCATCCCACTTCGGTTTGTTGGCCTTATTTTCCTGTGGAACATTTGACTTGCCTTTCTGAGCTATGGCTTTGCCCTTCCTTCCCCTTTTCTTCATTATAGGCTTCCACACCTCGTAGCTCCCAACGTTGGTCTCACGGCTAGCGAAGCTCCCAGGTGGCTGTGCGACAAAGTTCTTGCAGAGAACTTTATCCTAAGTCTCTGCAACCTATATAATATCAATCAATTCAGCATATTCCTTGTAGCTGTCTTGACGATAGTTGCATGCATACTGCACTGTATTGGTGTGAAAGGTGGAGAGGGTCTTCTCAATCTTCTGCCCATCTGTGACCTGCCTGCCATAGAGTTAAAGGTTAGTGCAAATTCTGTGCAGGGTAGAATTGTATTCTCCAGCTATCTTGAAGTCAACAAATCTCAGTTGGATTCATTCTTGCTCTGCCTGAGGAAGAATGGTCCACAGTGCTAGCGCGTTTTTCTCTAGCATGTACTCATTCTTGAGAGTGGTACAGAGGTGGTACCTAAGGAAGTGAAGTGCCTGAACATTTTTCTTAGGTGTGGGTTTGGCGTCTTCCGACGCACCAATCTCAATGGCAGCACGGAGCTTCTTGGCTCCAAGTATAATCTCGACATCAGAAGCCCAAGTCAAGTAATTTTGGCCATACTAGGTCAGCTCCTCGAACTCCCGGTTCATGATGCCTGTCATTTACATGTGCATAAAAAGAATATATAATTTTACTGTAGGTAAATATGCATGTAATAAATTGGACAATGGTACAAAAGGTTCTCATAATGTTCCAGAATTTTCTATGTATTATTCTATAAATTTTACTGATAATTTCAGTGATTAAAAGCAATTAAATAATTACGATTAATCAAAACAATAAATAAATACAGAAAATATAGAAAGTAATAATAACAGTATTAAACATACTTCAAATATTAAAAACGATTAGAAATTTGAATTCATGAGGCCATTTTATGCTGGAATATGAATTTTCAGTGAATTATGCAATTTTTGATTTTTCGAGGACCCTTTTGTAAATTTGGCCGCCCCCTTTTTTCTCTTCTTCAGCCCAATCTGGCCATTGGCCCACGGCCGGCTGATTAAAAAGGGGTTTCCCTATTCCTGTTCACACATGACGGCGGTGGCACATTTGAGCGCGCAACGGCGGTGTTCGGGCTGGCGGGTGGCAGTGTTCAGGCCGGCGATGGGCAGGCTGGTGGCTTGGGTGACGCAAGTGGCCGGCGGCTCGCACGGGGCAGCAGCGCATGCGGTCGGGGCTCATGCGGGAGCAACGGCTGGGGCTCGTGCGGGAGCTACGGTGCAACGGTCGGGGCTTGTGCGGGAGCGACGGCGCAACGGCTGGGGCTTGTGCGGAAGCGGTGACACGAGCAGCTGAGGCTCATGCGGGAGCGGTGTTGTGGTGGTTGGCACTCGTGTGGGAATGAGAGGTAGCTATGGCCCGAGGCCAAGCGGCAGCGACGGCCATGCAGGGCCGACAGCGGCTTCACTCGAGGCAACGATGGTGCTTGTGTGGGAGTGGCATCGTCAGCTTCACCTTGGGGTGACGACGGCATTCGTGCGGGAGTGGTGGCACCGACACCTTGGAGCGGTCGTGCGGGCGGTGGCCGAGTGGTGGTGTGGCTCCAAGCCAGCATTGGTGGGCGGCGCCTCGTGCGGTGGCGCTGGGCTTTGGGTGGCGTGGCACATGCGGGCGACGCGGCTGCATGCAGGTGGTGGCTTGGCTGCATACGGGCGATGCGAGGTGAGGCGGCGTGATAGCGCATGCAGCGGTGGGGCGCACGGCGGCTCGCCAGCGCAAGGCGTGGCGGCGGGACGACGCATGTGGGCGGTGGGGTGCAGGCGGCCCATGCGGGCTTCACGACGCACGATGGCTGCGTGCGGGAAGCGTCGTGTGGGGCTGCTAGGCCCTTCCTTTTCTTCTTTCCACGATGCAATCAACAATCCCTCTTTTTCCAATCATCCGATTTGCTTTGTGCTGGCGACTCCAAGTCAGCTCACGGAGATTAGATGAAATTTGCACCATGAAAACAAAATCAATCTATAATGCAAAAATTGTATGGAATAAATGCAATCTAGATAACGATTCAATCTATAAGTGTCGTGCTTATTACCTTTCGATCCATTGGAGTGACTCATGCTGATAGCATGCTGAGGAACCGTCGCTAGCGAGTCTAGTCCGATCGATTTCTCCTAGACAAGAGAGATGGATCAAACACAGATAATGCAAAAATAATAAATTGAACACGAGAAATGAGGGGAACTCATTTCTTTATTGCTTTCTCATTTCTCAAGTACAAGAACAATGATTGAGACCCCCTATATATAAACTAAGTGAGAGCAACTCCAGCAGGGCCCCTACTTGGCCTCTCTCAAACTCAAATTTGAGAGCCAGAGCAAAAAACTCAGCTCCAACAGGGCCCCTACTTGGCTCTCAAAAATAGGAGGCCTCTCAAATGAGGTCTCCAAGCCCTCATTCCTAGGGGCCCTCTCCTGACTCTCATCCTTCGGTTTTTTTCCCGCTCGGTGAAACTTCCCCCGCGCCCCCCAAAATCCCCCGCGCTCCCCCAAAATCCGCCGCTTCTGCTCGCCCCCCGTCTCGCCCGACTCCGCTGCTTCCGCTCGCCCCCCGCCTCGCCCGACTCCTCCGCCGCCGCCCGTGTCCCCCGCGCGCTACCAAAATACCCGCCTCGCGCTTCCTCGCCGCCGCGCCGCTCGACTCCTCGCCGCCGTGTCCCCTTACGCCACCAAAATCCCCACCTCTGCGCTTCGCTTGCCCCGCCTCGCCCGACTCCTCCGCTCGCCGGCTCCTCGGCTCGCCGCCGCCTCCGCCCGCCGCCACGCCGCCCGCCACGCCGCCGCCTCGCCTCGCCGCTGCCGCTCGCCTGCCGCCGCCTCGCCGATGCCTCCGCCGCGTCGCCGCCGCCTGCCGTCGCCGCCAAAATCCCCCGCTCGCCCGGGGCCTCCGCTCGCCTCCGACCGGATTTGAGGAGTGGGTCCCATGTGTCAGTGTGTAGTGGAATGGATTTGAGGGCTTAGATTTGAGGGGTGCTGTTGGAGTAGATGTAAAAAAACTGGGCTCTCAAAAATAGGAGGAGCCCTCAAATCAAAAGTAGGGGCCCTGATTTGAGGGCTACTGCTGGAGTTGCTTTGATGAGATGCCCACTATGGGCCAAGGCCTTAGACCTAGGTCTAAGTTTCCCAACAGGAAGAATTACCTAGAGTTGCTTTAGGATTAGTGATGCTGATGCACACGTGACAGAATTTGAGAGGGCCTTCAAAGGTGAAGCTTAGGACTCTCTCCTAGAGATTTTTTTTCTTCTATTATCTCCTTGATCTACTTCCATCCAAAACGCACGCAGCTCCTTGCGTAGCAGTTGGAACCTTCTATACATCGTCCATATCCAACTTTCCAAAATTTAGATTCGATTTTGATTTTTAAAAAAATCTGAGTGGTTTCCAAATTCTGCGTGCCCACTGACATAACCGAAATCCGCTTGTTTTGGTTCCGACATTTTAGAAGGTAGCAACAATTTGCTAGTGTAATAGTGGAATATTCACATAAATAACCAACCCAGCCTATGTTTTGTGGGAATCCAACTCTAGCTATCATCAAGAGATGGCCACACCACTAGGCTTTCCAACTAGTTACTATTAAGAGTTTTTTAGACAGACAGACGGGAATATGTTTCATATGAATGGTAACATTTGGTCTAGAGATGATAATGTACCTCATCTGGATAAAAAGCTATTGACCAAACATTTTTAGAGTAAGAAGTGAAAGGACATTTTTTCAATGGTGTTGAGGTCCCCGTGTTACCTCGGACCCATAATAGTTTTAGCGTGGCTTCACACATTGGGGAATCTACCTCGGACAGGGTCCACGTCACCTCGGGTAGGGCTTGGGAAACCAAGACGAAGCCCGAAGATTGACCTTGGTGGAGATCTGGAGTCTGAAGTCCGGCGGCCGACTTCAAACGAGGTCCGGGGTCCGACTCAAGACAAAGTCCAGAGGCCAACCTTGGATGAGCTCCGAGGGTTGACCCTAGACGAAATTCGGAGGCCAACCCTGAACGAGGTTTGGAGGTTGACCCCAAAGGCCAACCCCCAAGCGAGGTCCGTAGGTCTACCCTGGGCGGAGTCCGCAATCCAACCCCGGGCGAAGTCCACGAACCAACCTCGGTGAAGTCCATGAGTCAACCTCGGCAGAGGTTTGGAGCCAGCCCTAGACGAGGTTCAGGGTCAGCCGCGAAATAATCCCCGTGGTCTCTCGAACATAGCGGGACCCGCATGGTACAAAGGATGAAGATACCTTTAGGAGTAAGTTATGTCTTAAGGGTAAACTTGTAATTTCACTTATCTTCCCCTCCTAATATATAAATAGGACCTTATAAATGGGAAGGGAGGTCATTTGATAACCCTAGGTACCCATATTGAATACACTTAATCATTTATATGCACATCTCATTGGATCTCCTCACACCTTCGGCGGTCTTCGTACCCAACTTAGGGTGCATATAAATGTTCTGTCCAATCTCATATTGGCGACAAATAGCATTCTTCTTGAGTTTTAGTTTTTCTTTGACACTACCGAGTTATTCTAAAAGTGCAGTTAAGTTATTATGTGCGATTTCTTAGCCTTACTTCAAGATTAATTAGACAGCAAGCTGCATGTAAGAAGGCTGGATTACAGGGTTACGATCTTTCTTGTTGCTTCCAAAAGTGATCTTTCTTGTTCACAATTCAGACACATATGTCTTCTCTGGGCATCTCCAACATGGTGATGTCAGTTGTCTTTTCCCCATGCCACGCAAGACACATGATAATGCCAAGGATAGAGAGGGTTTGGAGAAGTGGGCCATCTGTCATGCATAAAACAACCATCACAGACCGTTGGATCCCTGAATTGAACTGGGTTTGTGGAATTCGAGTCGCAATTCAAATCCAAGTAGAATTGGAAATAGACTACCGTTTAATTTTTTTTATTTGGCTGCTAAAGAATCTAAGACCTTATTACAAGCAGCCGATCTGATCTGATACCATCTTTTTTTTTATCTGTCACGTGATGTGATTGCAGCATTGCTTGGAGCAGCAGGCGAAATAAGTTTGGACCAGCTCAGCCGGGGTACAACCCCACATGGCAATGTGTATGTCTGATACGATCCTCTCGTTCGTTTGACTTGATGCTTCATTCACGCTCCAACAACAACGTTCGTTATTGCAGTACGAAGAGGACAGCCATGCCCAATGGCGAGTATGCAACATCCCAAATTGGGAATGTTTGAAAATATGAAAAATTTGAAACTTGTGTTGCTTTTCGGTGTTATTCAAAATTTTCGGTGTTTATTTGAGAACCTTGATTTGGTTTTGCCAAATTCAAATTGAATAATCGAATTGGACATTGAACTGAACTGAACAAAATTTGAGATTGAAATTTAAATCGAGAATCGATACCCGAAGTCAAGATAAATAAAAAGCAAGAGCAAAGCAATGTTACAATTCACATTCAAATAAATTAAGCCAAGAATTCAAATTCGAATTTGTTGACAATCGAGTCACTGATCTTATGAAATAATATGGAAAAATAGCTAAAATCCTTGAGAGAGAATAGGAATGCTCTTTATTGCTATGAATTGGTTACAGGGTGCCTTTAACAAGGCGCAAGACTAACCCTAATTGCACAGAATAGGGCTGATTGTCTAGATTGAGTTCATGATCGAATGTCTGATAACTGAATTGTCCTCCGTTGTCCTCTCTCGTCCAGCTTTAAATAACAATGAAGAGTCGCCAACTATCTATCGGAGAAGACACCTTATGGAACTAGTGTGTTTGGTCGGGGAGTTAGTTATTATTAAAGGGAGGACACTGGATTGTTGGTTATTGTCAGTGAGAAATGAATGCGGGCAACAACCCCATGGCAGTTGTTGTTAGAGACTCAGGGCTAAAATGTCGTGCTATTTGGAGTGGATAAGGCACACATTCTATCCACCACATGGAAGGAATATCCTAGAATTGGGTTAAGGTATCAATTCACAGACTCTTTAAGTGGTCATCTGGTCGGGCAACACGAATAGTGTATCTTCGACCAGGGTACTCGGGGAGCAACCCTTAGGGGTTTATGACCACGGGGTCCTTTGGCCTTAATTAAATATTAAAATAGTATTTATGGATTTATTTAGTCCTCATCAGAATTCAAGTACTATTTAAAAACTTAGAAATGAAATTCAAAGCAAAAATCAAAATCTCAATTGTTGCTAGCTCATTCTCTTTCCCCTTCCCTCTCTTCCTCTCTGACAACTTGGCCCACACCACTCTTCTCTCTTTTCCTCCCTCTTTCTTTCCCTGCTTTTGCTTACTGGCACCGACACAGCCTTGGTGAACACGCCATGCCATGCTGGCATGTGTGCCCGATCGCACCGCATGCTGCCTATGCCCCATGCATGCACAATGCCCGTGCCGCACGCAGTGATGCTCACCCGAATGGGCGCCACCCATGCACATGCACGCCATCCGCCGCGCTGACCGGCTGTGCCCGCATGTCACCACTATACTTCCCTCCATTGAACTTACACAGTGTCACACCGTGTCCCCATGCTTATTTAAGCCCAGCTGTCTTCCCATTTATTCTTCCCCTTTTCTCCCCAAGCCAAGCCACCATCTGCTCACGTCGACCACCAAGCCTCTTTGTCGTTCCTGCCTCTCCCCAAACCATCAGCATCACTTTGCATTCCGCACCCTCAGGAGCCCACTCCCTTGGCCAATTTGATTTCCTTCGTCGAAGCACACCATGACGCCATTCCTCCCCAATTCTAGCCATCGCCGCCTCCACCATTGCCATATCTTCTTCGGTGCTCCTCAGCTCGATTCGTTCCCTTGGGGCATCTTCTCAGTGCCCCTTAGCTTCCCCCACCGTCGGTCGAAGCTCTCCGTCGCCCGAGCACCGCCTCCATGGTGAGCTCCCCGCGCCACCATTGGCTCCCGTCGCCGGACCTCTTTGTTGTGCCCCTGGCTCCTCCAACCACCCCGGGGAGTTCCCCTCGACCTACTCATGCCTGTGCTCACCCTCTTCTTCTCCCTCCCCTCCAGCCACCACTGCCCCGTGGCCTTCCTGCACCCGACCGCCCAAGCCGCCGCCGGCTCTCCTTAGCACCGCACCGAGCCGTGTTGCCGCCTCCCATGGCTTCTTTGCCCTCCCCATGTCCCATTTTTCTGGTCTCTTCCATCTCCTCGGTCGCCCCTTGCCGGCGCTGCCACCGCTAAAGTCTTGCACTGCTTGCCTCCTGCTTCCTCTGTTTTGGCCCAAACTTCCTCCTCTATTTTCTGTGCTGCTCTGTCACTCTCTCTCCTTCTTATGACATGTGGGCCCAACTCAAGTAGATGTCATCCAATTCATTAGTATGTCTCTAGTATCCCATTTGCACATGTTCAAATTTTGAATTCAATGTTTAAGAAATATTCAAATAGAAATTTGATAAAATATAATTTATAAACAAAAATAAGAATAAAATTTTATTATGAAATTAGAATAAAGGTTTATCCAAAATGAAAATATTAGAGATTTAATCTTGGTTAAATACATGTAAATAAGGATTAGCAAATTAATAATCATATATGAATAATTAGTGCAAAATCAAGCCATGTAAAAATATGTAATATTATTCCTATGTGTCAAAAGTCATGATGCCCCTTTTTTAAATATTGATTAAATAATCTAAATATTAGGTCACTAATATATAAGTGTAATTACTAAAATTTAAATTAAAGATTACCTTGCATATGACTAGGGAATTCTCAAAAACAATTTGGGTGTCATTAATATTTATCTCAAATCCACATGCTAATCAAAGACATTATTGATATATATAACTTTGTGTAAATAACAAATAAGTTAAAGATAAGGTAATCAACAAATATGTCATTGTCACTTAAATTAGAATGAAAATCTAAATTAGAGGTAATGGTAAAAATATAATTTTGTAAATGTAAATAATAATCAAAGGTACTAAGGTTTAGGTTAAAATACAATCTTGCCTAAATAATAATCGTCTTGTCATTATGTCTGAAATAATTAGTGTACCAATGATATTTAATTTGAGGCACAACTTTAAAAGAGAATCCTAGTAAAATATGAACTCTAAGATTAATTCGATAAATTAATGTTATACACATCGCATATAGTACTCATGTCATATTCCTGAAAGGTTAAGCACTCAACAAGTAATACCTAGTACCCTAGGTAAACTCTTACATATGTCTGTAGGTCTAACCTAATCGTAGAACTTCCTTAATAAAAATAAAATAATAAAAGAAGCTATTAATTAAAGATTGAGCCATGATATTCCACGCTCAGGATACGTCTAGCCATGTTTGAACTCGAAGCAGGATATTCCTGTGAATATTCCTCCATTACTGATATGTTTTTGATCTCTTTTCCGCTAGAGTTTCTCAGCTATTTCCCCCTTTCGTTCAAACTCTGTTTGACCTTGTCGAACATCCCGTACTTACTAACCTAATCACCTATCACCAACTTAATCATAATAGAGCTCAATTAAGTTCATTTCAAATTAATTTGGATTTTTGAGTTATTTAGGTTTATTTGGTTTTTGATCATTTATCGTGTAACTAGAAGTCGTAGTCCTGAAGAAGCAATAACTCGAGCAGGATCAAGATTTAGATACAAATGACGATCAAGGGTTTCAAGATCATTGACTGAGAAGGTTTTGAATAAGATCAAAGCCATGGTAAATTAAGCGAGGCAAATCATTACTTTGATCATATTGTACCTACCATTTGAATGCAAATTATTTTATTTGAAAAATATCAAATTGCATGCTTTACTTTGTTATACAAATTTATTCACACTAATTCATAGTTAATCTCCTATAGATAAATGCTTAATTATACCCCACCCCTTGGACATTGAACACATAATCCTTCTCACCCTAGAAATCTAGTGGTAAACCATACTAGCTATAAATTGTATCTAAGAGCCATGCTTAGTTTTTCTTAGATACCTGGGGGATTAATTGCCCTACCATCATTTGAAACACGAAACTGGTTTTGGACAGCCATTGGAAGGAAATGGCTGGTTTGTTGAGATAATTTTATGCTTCTCAACACACTAAAACTTGTTTTATATATCTAGACAGATGGTAAGAGATGTGGGTGCGGATGTAGCACAAGAATGTGTGGTTTACGGTAGAACAATCTAGATAACTTTAAGGACCAAGTTTTGTGATGACCTTCTAATATAAAATAGTGCAATCATAAGTCTATAATAGGTACAACCTAGCTAACTAATTTGCATTCACTAGTGCGAGTTGCACCATTGGAGTGACCCATGAGTCATGTCATTGGATATAAGCCATCGTGGATATAGATCATGTCACTGGATTTAAACCACCATGTGACACAAGAAGGGATCTTAGTGAGGGTGGATGTAATCCCACTAAGACGAAACCTTAGCGATGTAACTTTCGCTTGGTGATGCATTGTAAAGGTCTTGTAGTGATCTTCTTGATTCATATGTTCAATGAAATGTGTGAAATACAATAAGTTGATTATCTCTTATGGGTGAACTGTAATATCTCTATAGAGTAAAAACTGTTCAAATAGCTATGCCTACGGTCACAGGTGGGTATGGCAACTTATTCGAGTTAGTCTCTATTTCTAAAACTTTATGGGTTGGATGAAAAACTCGTCGGGTGGATGTAACCCTGATTTGGATTGCCCTGGGTAGATGTAACCCAGTGATAATATAGGGTGGATGAAACCCTGGTAACAACACTAACATATGGTGGATGGAACCATACTCTGTAACAGGTGGATGGAACATGTACTACCATTATTTCTGCATACTCTTACATTCTTTGAAAACATGATTTAAGTTAAAATGCTAGGTCATAGGAATTTTTCTATAATTTATATCTCAAAATAATTGCATTTTCACAAATAAAAGAATCTCAACCTCCCTCGACAACTTTGCAACAATTATTATTGCATTTTGTGTGGTGGCTTGCTGAGTACCTTAATACTCATCGTTGCTCAATTACTATTATTTAGTTAGTACGAAGGACAAAGCTAAGCCCTATGATTATCTAAAGGAGCTGACAAAAATAGAAGATGATGAGGGCAAGAACTACGTCATGAATCCCAGTTGGCTGCTTGTGGGCGTGTCCTGAGGGTCTTATTTGTGTGAAGTTTTCATTTTCACTGCTACTTTTTATTGATTTTGGCTTGATTGGTCCATGTGTAAGTCCACTTTTATATGTACGCCTTTGTAAGATATTTATTTGATGTACAAATTGTCTCTATAAATACTTTCTACTGATTTAAAGAATAGTGTGGTTGAATCACACAGGATTCTTGACAAAATTCGGGTCCCACATACTTGCTTCATTCACGCTCCAACAACATTTGTTATTGTAGTATGAAGAGGAGAGCCATGGTCAATGGTGTCTACGACTCAGGCATTTGAAGGCGAGATGGGCCAAGAGCTCAATTTCCATCGATGTAGTGGGGAGCGGGTCTGAATCATGAGATGCCTCTTTTAGTCGCACTCCAATTCCATTTCCAAATGCATCCAAACAACTAAAATTGAAAACACTCAATTCCAATTCTCTGATTCTCAGCCCAATTCCACAAACCAAGTGGGGGCTTAAGCTCCTGAACCAAGAAAAACAGACATAGCAGAAACACGCGTTGGAGGCCAAGCCTGAAACAACCTAGATTTCAAAATGGATTTGAATTGCTCTAAATCTCGATTTCATTTGAATCTCTGCCCAATTCACCACCTTCTTCACCCATTGGCATTCCCATTCCCTGAACTTGCCATCCTTCCTAGCCATTTGTGCCATGTCTCGGCCGACCTCACTATTCATGGTCTGACAAAAGTGTAGAATGCAAATTGCAGCCACATCCTCTCATCATCGCCGCAATCTGTGGTCAGCTGATTAATTCTCTTCCCTTGACCCTTGATGCCGCAATCATCGCCGCATTGTACCTCATCCCTTGAGCCCCTAACACCCTCATTAATTCTTGTAGGACCGAAATGGCGACAGAGGGGGGGGGGTGAATGTCGCTCGCTTCAAAATCGCCCCCGGGAAATCGTGAGCAGATATTGCAGAAACAGAGCAGCTCACAGAAAAAATAATTATGCTGAAACTTAGAACGCATGCGATACCGAAAAATTCAGCATAAATCAGAGATTAACCAGTAAAAATTTCAGCTGAAAATAATGCCGTTTGGACTGCATGCAAAATAGATAAAAACAGCAAAAAGAATAAAAAGAAAAGACACTCAAAGGAGTAGCAAGAACTGCATGAAGAGATTGATTCTCTACTGGACGCAACAAGCAAAAGGCAAAGAGGGGTTCTCTCGAAAGAACATAAAGTAGAATAGAGCCCAAAAGATAGAAAGGTACTGCAGGAAATTAACTCTGGACACCAACCGCAAGGAAAAAGAAAAGGCAGAGAAAAATCCTGGGCAAGAAGCAGCCGAACTCAAAGAAGTGCAAGAGGCAAGAAGGCTGTCGATCAACCAAAAGGATAGAGCCTTCTTTGCTTTAGCCGAAAATCAAATAAGGAGTACTTTTGATCGGCCAAAATATGCAGACCCTGGTCAAAACCGAATGCATGTCCGAATGCAAAAGAAATCAAGATTGCACTGCTTGGCCGGAATGCGTCTTTGGATTTCTTCAGGCCGAGGAACATGCAGGAGTTCACTTGCAAACCGGCTGCCAAGAAACAGAGCAAAAGAAATCAAAGCCTCTTTAGCAAAGAGATCAACACAAGAGACAACAAGGAAACCAAGAACAACTCAAGCACAAAAACAGAATCAGCTCAACACAAGAAATCTTGAACACGATACGGGGACATACATGATTGATATAGAGTGTTTACATCTCAATCCATCCTCTCCCTCTCAATCCTCAAGAACACCAAGAGCTACACATGCTTCTTGGGAGGAACACACACATACACACATGGAGAGACCCAAATGAAACCCTAACTTTTTCACTTACTCTCTCAAAATTTCAGCACACATCTCCCTCTCTATTTATAGCCTCCACTAATGGGTTTGCACTATGCTTTACCCATTAGGCCTTCAACAACTCGGCGCTTTATCCAAACCCGCTTCCTTTTGTGCCGCTTTGCATTTTTACCGAAATGCCCCTCGCGCACCTTCCAGGAAGCTTCCTCATCCCTTGCCTCACAAGCCACGTAGCTTCGCCGTCTTCGGCACACCTCGACCATTCTGACCTCAGCGCCACCTGCGCCTAGTCCGGTCCATCGTGCCTCGCCACGACTCCACCTCGAGTCCACGTTGTCTTCGACACATCCCGACCGTTCTGACCTCAGCGCCACCTGCGCCTAGTCCGATCCTCCGTGTCTCGCCACGACTCCACTCGATGTCCTGCAGCCACACAGACAAGAAACACGTTACATAGCACCGCTCGATACATGAAAGCATACATACCATCGTACTTACCACAGATGAAGTCCAAACCTGTCAAACCAAAGAATCAGCGTCCTAATCCCATATGACCAAGTTTGACCACAGTTCGACCGAGCCCGTTGCACCACACAACGTCAAGGTCCGAACAACCCAAACCAAACTCGACTATCCTAAAGCGATGTCAATTACTCATCATAAACCCGGGATGACCTCCACATGGTCTCTCAATTCTCTTCTTGACCAATTGCCTGAGCTTCCAGGCCAAACTTGGTCGTCACCTCCCCTGCCTTGTCTCTCCCCGGCAGACCGCGCCGTAATTTGCCTCACCCGCCATCGCCAGCTGCTGCTAGGCTAGCATATGACTCTTGACACTTGATGACACCCCATTTAAGACCCTGACTGGCACTGGATAGGACAAGCCGAAGATTGCCACCCACCGCCTCTACTTGTCTCTTGGTCGACCGGACGCCACACTGTACCCTTGACCACCACCATCCACCGCCCGAGGAACACAGCACCTGAAATGCCAGCTCACATGCCGACTACCCCACCGCATCGACTAAAAGCTGTCGTTCCTCGACCATGCGCTGCCCACCTGAGTGAAGCCGTCCTGTGCCAAATTGCCATACCATAGCTATAAAAGCTGAGAGCCTCCCCCATAGCTATACAATGGCATCCCAAAGCCCCACCCCACTCTACTCCCCTCAGTAGCCAACGCTTCACCATCACTGCCATAATGCCAGAGGTAAGCCTTATTACCCAATTCTTGCTCATGTCATCACCATTGTTCAATTACCTCCGTTCCAAGCACCTACAAGCCCTCGTGAACACCATCGAACACACACCGTAGCTCCCCTCATCTCCTAGCTCACCGATCACCATTTCTGCTACTAGGTCGCGCCACCTCACCTTGGGCAAGCCACCATAGTCCAAGCCAGCTATACCGACAACCTCCCCTCACCCTAAGGATGCTCTAGCACTCATGCTCCTAGTGATTAGAGTCTTGAGAATCACCGCGCCATGAAAATCCTCCAAACGCTCCCTACCTCACCGTCGATCGTTCTTTGCTCGCCAACCACCGCAAAGCCCTAAAATGGATTCCCCTTACCTCACACAACCCATTCATGCTGTCGGATTCCATCGGAGATCACCATAGCATCAGGAATTGCTGTCGGTATTATGTCGTGTTTCGGCTGCTACATTACTATGCGAATGAGGAAGAAGCTGAATAGTGGATTTTGGACTGAAACAGTAAAAGGCCACTTGGTTAATGGATCGAGATAGCTGAAATCACTGTGCTGCACCGTAGCAACCAAATTTGGCATGAACAGTACAAATCCATAATGAACAGTAAAATACCCTTTACTGTTCATCTAACAGGCAAAATACGTAATTATATCCGTTTCGACCGTTTCAAGCCTATCTACACTATTCGTAGCTCCATTTTCCTATACCAGACCCCAATAATTCCGACCACATTGCATTACTTTTCGACCATGTTCAAACTTCCGACCGCTGCGCGTTCTTCTGTTTTCATTTTGAACTGAAACAGTCGCGCTGTTCACTGTCTGAAATCTCGATCGCCTTTACGATCATGTTGGTTTGACCACGGTTGATTTTTAGATTGCATCGCACTGTCTTTGATCACGTTCACTCTTTCAATTGCTTCACATTTCTTCGACCATGTCAGTTATTTGACCACTCGTTGGCTTACGACCACGCTGGTTACGACTACTTTGATTATCTTGGTTGTAGATTGGTTCTAACCACGTCATTTGTTTGACCACCTATTGGTTTATGACCACGTTGATCTTTTGGTTGCAGTCTGATTCCGACCACGTTGTTTGTTCGACTACTTCATTGGTTTATGATCACGTTGGTTACGACCGCGTTGATCTTTTGGTTGCAGTCTGGTTTCGGCTACGTTGGTTGTTCGACCATCTCATTAGCTCTCAACAACATTGTTGAACTTACGACCATGTTGTAAGTTTTCGATCACATTGTCAGATTTCGACCACGTTGTTTTTCTTGCTGTGTTGAACCCTATCTCTACAGTTTTCAAGTGGGTTTTCAACTCTAATTTTCATAGCTCTGTGGCTACCAGAGAAAGGGTTAAGTGAATACTTGGGGGGAGAATTTGAAGGCACCATTTACCCCCCTCTGTTTCCTGTTCAATCCTACAGTTTGATTTTGTCGGTTGGTATGTTACATACTTCTGATTCGGTATCGCTTACTATTGTCCGGAATATTGACGAACTCAGTTGATTCTGTAGAAGCACATATCTGTTACATATTTCTAGTTATTGCCGAAATCTATAGTCACTGCAGTAGCCGTTCTCTGTTCATATTTGTGCTTATAATGTTCAGTTTACTTTGCACTTAACTGAGGTAACTTATACTATGTCAAACTAGCAGAATAGTAAGGAGACACTGCTACAAAACAGATATTTCCCCACGGTTAAAACTATCAGCAAAATATAAAAAACCATCAGGTTTACTTTTCCTAACGCGTAACCGTCAAGCAAATCCCCTCAAGTCCAGGTGGTCGGGAAAATTTAGTTTATTTGACGGTTAACCGTCAAGAAAATTATTTCTGATGGTTTTTGCTATTTTGCTGACGATTTTGTGAACAATCCATAAAAAGAATTTTGTTGACGGGTATTCACCGTCAACAAAAATTAACTTGACAGATTGTTTGCCCGTCCATACAAAGAATTTTTTCTGACAGGTAATCACCATCAACAAAAATAGACTTGACGGTGTTTTGCCCATCAGTTATGTAGTTTAGCTGACAGGACCATTACTGTCAAGCAAATTAGACTTGATGGTTTTTACCCATCAACAAAATATACCAATCAGCAACAACCCAAATTTTAGGGATGCTACCATAAATTACCAGTTAGGTGGCCACATATACACCACATTTATATCAGCAACAACCGAAATATGTCAACTTTAGATAAAAAAAAGTAAGAAACCCTCATGAATGTTGGCTCTTTCTTGCCTACGTGAACCATGCACATAAATGATTCTGAATGTTAGCTCTTTCTTGCCTACAAGAGCCATGCATAGAAATCAGAATGCTGAATGATACTGATAATTACAAAATCAACTCCAAGAGCAATATGGAAGAAACCATAATTCAATGGGCCAAAAAAGGTGACTCAGCAGTGTATCATGCACACTCGTTGGCTCCATGAAAGGCAAAAGAAGTAAAACAAAACTAGAGTTCTTGCTTACATTATTCCACCCCCAAAAGTTACTGTGTTTCACAAGCAGGTGAGATCCATTTATTTTGGTTGTATATCTGTCTACACAATATTCAGCACCGTGATTAGGTAAAGAGATTCCAGGATCCAAAGAAGAAAAGATCTCTCCCACAGACAATGGAGTCATTGACCAGATGTTGGGTTACAAGGGTTCTTTTCACTCAGCGGTGTTTCCACATTTGCTGAACCATTTTGAATTGAATTATTTGGACCTTGCTTAAATCTACCTTTGCTCCTAATGCCTTATCATTTACAGAGCGTTCAGCATCTGAATCATCAGCATGAATGACATGTTGTTTAATCAGGAGAGGTACAATAAGTAACAAATCAAAACAAGCATGATGATTAGAACATTGAAAAACACAGTATTAAGATTAGGAATTGCTGCTAAGCAGAGGCAAAACATGAACAAGAAAGGGAACCACACAAATGAGCATGCTATAACAATTTTGATGACCTAACCTTTAGGCGAGCTTGACAAAAATTTGTGGCAAAGTATGGCAACCTTAGTATATGAACCAACAGGCCCTAAATGTTCACAGTATGCAGCTTCAAAAGTGCCATCAGGTCACTAAAAGGCCCACAACTCACACAGATTAACAAACCAGAACTGCTATTTAACGTTCCATTGGAATTAGTTTTAAAACCAAATAAGGCATGTGTATATGTTAGTAACAACAGTATAACACCAGGCATAAATACAGATGAGAAACTTAAAAGGCAGAAAGCATATTAAAACCTTGTAGTCATAGAGATCACTGCCAGCACATCCACTGCTCTCACTCAATTTTCCACTGAGTGCATGTTCTGCACCATTGTCATATCCATTTCTTGATCTACATCGTTGTTTGCATCATGAGATCCATTACCCTTGGCGTCCATATTTACATCGTCTTTTGATGCTTCGCTACCACTAACTTCAATTTGATACTCAGGTGACAAGGAACATCTCAGAAGGTGCTCATCCTGTAAAAATGATAAATAGAAATAATCAATAGAATTTCATGTGCAAAGAAATAAATCACAACATCCGGGAGACAGACAGATTGATAAAGAGGCAATGTTAATGTAGATAGCAAAGTGTTTCATACTTTCATTAGCTGCCTAACATATCATAATTACTGCACATATAGGTAAAAATAACTCATATGTGCAGCATGGACGATTAGCATTTCAATATAGAATAAAGAATAAAATCAACAGATTATTCACAGGAAATAAAATCAACAGATTATTCACAGGAAACTAATGCCTACAATAAATCCTCAGAAAAGAGCGAAGCCACCTAACAATTTGCAGACAAAAGAACTTGCCGCATCAAAAAGTCTTACATCAAATATACTCTCATATTCCTCTAAGAGAGTTGTGATAATGCCTTAAGCGCTGTTAGCGGCATTTGCAGTAGCAAGAAGCTGGGCAAAATCGTCACCATCCATATCAAATACCTCATCCATCTCACATTCACCAGCCAGAAGTGGCTGCAACAAGAGAGGTGCCATACAGGCAGCAACAGCTGAAGCGGTCATTCGATTCTCAGCAGTATGAGAAGCTGGAGGGAGGTGCTAGAGGGAGGTCGTCGGAGCCTGGAGGCGCTGGAGGGAGGCCACCAGAGCTTGGAGGTGCCGAAGGGAGGAGTTGAAGGGAGGCCGCCGGAGCTCGAAGGCGCCGAAGGGAGGAGTTGGAGGGAGGCCGCCGGAGCTCGAAGGCGCCGAAGGGAGGCACCGAACTACCGAATGGAGACTACCGGAGGGAGGCTGCTGCAGCCCAGAGGCACAGGCTGCAGGCGACGGAGGCACTGGATCTAGAGGGAGCCAGGGGGTGTTGGGAGGCGGTATAATGGGGAATGAGATGGAGACGATCGATTTCGGCGGAAAAGTTTGGGTGTGGTAGGAATTTTTTTAGGCACGAACACAATATTTCCGGGCGATTGTGTAGGAAGAGCCAAAGTATTATCATGGTGGTTTGAACCCATAAAAAATTATATTCTGTGATGGTCATTTGAAAACCATCAAGAAAATTGTATTTTATTGATGACTTTATTATACCCGCCACAAAAATACTAATGCCTAACGGTCACTTGAGGGCTCATCAAGAAAATCCTTGGCCGTCAGGGATGTTCGGTTTTCTGGTAGTGAGATAGTCATTTTGATTGATGATATATTGACAAGAGTTGAAGAAGACCAAGATTTAAGTCTTGTGCAACTCCTCAACTGAGAGCAAATCAAATTCTAAATCTGTGCATTATGCAGATTTCAATTGCTCTCTATCTTGCTCAGTTAATCATATTGCTTTATTTAAATAACTTGAATGCTATATCTGTCTTTGTAAGCCTTAAAAGATTCATGCATAACATCAAGCCACTAGTCTAGCATCTAGAACACCTAGGCTTAAGGGGTTAGGGTTTGACTCACGGTCGCCAATGAACGCCATTTGAGCGAAGACCTCGTGCCTGCGTGATGCAGGCGTGGGAACAGTCGGTCGCGATCCGAGCTCGCGGTTCGGGTCGCCGGCGTCGTCTGCGATGGCGGTCGGCGACCTTCGATTGCTTGACGGTAGCGTAATAGATCGGTCGCGTTAGGGTTTGTCCGGGTTTCGACTCTCACGGAATGTTGTTTTTCGGAGAGGCGGAACCCTTGCTTTATATTGCTTATTGCTGCAACGGGGACCGTAACCATAATTTGGTAAGGCACCCCAGGCGAGCGCTGAAAATCGATGAAACGTGGATTTCCCACGTCCTTCCTATTCGGCGTTTTGGCCTTAGATCAATATCCAACATTCTCCCCTTGATCGTAAGGCTAAGCGTCATAAGCCCTCTCTCAATAAAACTTCACACCAAAATAATGCGTCACAACAATCAATTAAATACCATTTGGACAACGGTACTTATAGTGCTCCATTCTATATCAATCGGATAACATAATACTTCATGGGAGTTGGTTACTTTATATGGTCCTCTTATTCCGGGATCACGGGCTCTCCAATAAACCCATGCGGCAATATGATCATGAAAAATATTGGGTGGTAAGCCTTTTGTGAGCGGATCATAAGCATAAATTTAGTTCCAATATGCTCAACCTTAATTGTTTGATCCTGGACTCTATCTTTCACAACATGATACTTTATGTCAATGTGCTTGGCAGCTACACTCGACTTGTTGTTACTCGAATAAAAAACTGCGGGTTGATTGTCGCAGTACAAAACGAGTGGTCTAGAAATGCTGTCTACCACTCTCAATCCGGGATAAAGTTCTTAAGCCATACTGACTGCCCGGTAGCCTCATAACATGCCACAATTCAGCCTGCATTGTCGACGATGCGATGAAGTGTTTGCTTTACACTTTTCCATGATATTGCTGCTCTGCGAGGTGAAAATGTAACTGATGTGGACTTCTTAGTGTCTTTACACCCGCAAAATCAGCATCGAATAGCCGACAACCTCAAGGTTATCGCATTTTCGTATGTGAGCATGTGACCTTTAGTGCCTTGCATATAGCGCAGACTTTCTTAACGGCTTTCCGGTGGTCCGGTCTGGATTTGGTGATATCGCCAAGCATCCGGTAACAAGCGTTAAATCGAGTATGCGTACATACTTGAGCATACATAATACTTCCGGCAAGAAGTGTAAAGTATAGCCTTCATCGATCGATTCATAGTCATTCTTTGGGCATTGAAATTTCTCAAACTTATCGCCCTTAACAATAGGAGCGGTAGGCGAGCATTTATGCATATTGTATCTCTTTAGTACTCTGTCAATGTATGCTTTTGTGATAAACCTAATGTTCCTTTGGACCTATCTCGGTGAATTTCAATACCAAGAACATAAGATGCTTCACGAGATCCTTCATATCAAAATTGGACGAGAGAAATCTTTTAGTTTCCGCATGACATGTCCACACTAACGCTGGCCAATAATATATCGTCCACATAAAGAATTAAGAAGGTGTAATTACTCCCCCTGAACTTAACATATGTACAATTATCAACATCATTCTCCTTAAAACCAAATTTTCTTATGACTTCATCAAACTTAAGGTACCATTGCCTAGAAGCTTGCTTCAGGCCATATATGGATTTCCTTAGCTTGCATCCCAAATGTTCCTCGCCTTCCACAACAAAACCTTCCGGTTGTGTCATGTAAACATCGTCATACAAGTCTCCATTTAGGAATGCAGTCTTAACGTCCATTTGGTGCAACTCTAAATCGAAATGTGCTGTGAGCGCCATTATGATTCTAAATGAATCTTTAGTTGAGACAGGAGAAAAGGTTTCATTATAGTCAATGCCTTCTCTTTGTGTAAACCCTTTCGCTAAAAGTCTCGCCTTAAACCTTTCGATGTTCCCTTTGGAGTCACGTTTTGTTTTGTAGACCCATTTGCGACCTCTTTGTTTTGGCTCCATTAGGAATTTCCACTAAGTCCCATACGCCATTAACGCCCATAGACTCAATCTCATCTTTCATGGCATCTAGCCATTTAGATGAATCCTTATTCTTCATTACTTCCTTATAAGAGCTAGGATCATCTGCCTTCCCAAGATCATCCTCATTCAAGTAAACCTCATAATCACTTGGGATAGCAGATCTCCTCACTCGTTCGATCTCTGACGAGTTCATTAGCGAGTTCATTAGGCTGTTCATTAATAGTCACAGGGTGTGAAGGCTCATCATTAGGTGCCACACTTGTACTTTGAGCCCTCAACGAAGAGTGGCCACAGATTAATCGGAGATGCAACAGGAGTTGCAACTACAGAGATCAACCGCTGCATAACCATTTGGGGCATGGGAAAATCGATCTGTCCGGATTAGCGGTGAAGCAACATAAATCCGCTTCTCCTCAAGATCAATTTTCCTAGGCTCCAAGTCACCACTGATGCCATCATTTTCCAAGAACACAGCGTGCCTTGTTTCTACAAATTTTGTGGTACGATCTGGACAATAGAATTGGTACCCTTTAGACCTGTCAGGGTAGCCAATAAAATGGCAACTCACAGTCTTGGGGTCTAATTTCCCAATTTGTGGGTTAAAAACTTTAGCTTCAGCCGCACATCCCCACACATGGAGGTAGTTCAAACTAGGTTTTCTCCCAATCCATAATTTATAAGGTGTTTTAGGCATTGATTTACTGGGAACCCGATTGAGTATGTGTGCAGCGGTCTTTAATGCTTCCATCCATAACTTTACAGGCAAAGTGGAGTAGCTCAACATACTTCGAACCATATCCATAAGTGTGCGGTTTCTTCTTTCCGCTACTCCATTTCTTTGGGGATCACGGGCATTGAGTCTTGGGCAACTATACCATTTTCTTGTAGGAACTCGGCAAAGGACCGGAATCGCCCATAAGTTGCGTGTCGCCCATAATACTCTCCCCCGCGATCCGAGCGCACTACTTTAATCTTTAGACTGTGCTGATTTTCAACTTCAGCCTTAAATATCTTAAATTTATCAAGTGCCTCCGATCTCTCTTTAATGGGATAGATATAGCCATAACGTGAGTAATCATCAGTGAACGTAATGAAAGAATCATAACCATCCACTGATGTCACAGGGAAAGGACCACATATGTCAGTATGAATTAATTCTAAAATCCCTGTGCTTCGAGTAGCACCTTTCTTTATTTGCTTTACATACTTGCCTTTGATACAATCAAGGCAATGATCATCCGAATCATTAAAGTCTAAAGGGTGGAGAATTTCATCTTTAATGAGACGTTCAATTCTCCCCCTCGAAATGTGGCCCAAACGACAGTGCCACAATTTCGACGAAGTCTCATTAATTCGCTTGCGCTTTTTATTCACAGCACATACATTCATGGATATAAGAGAATCTTGCAGAGATAACATATAAAGCTTATCGTGTCGGATGGCACGACCAACATTATCATTATTGAAATAAATCAAACACATTCCATGTCCAAAATTACATGAATATCCATCATTATCTAATAATGAAATGGAAATTAAGTTTCTTCTCATCGAGGGAACATAAAGAACATCATTAAGTTTCATTACAAAGCCATTATTCAAAACTAAAGAAACCGATCCAATAGCTTGAATTTCGGCTTCCATCCCATTAGCCACTCTTAGGCTTCTTTCCCCTCTGAGACTTCTCAACATATGGAATCCCTGCAAGGAATTCGTAACGTGCACAGAAGCACCAGAATCAATCCACCAAGAATTTATAGGGAAATCAGCATAAAATACTTTATCAACAAAAGTAATTTCATAAGTACCTTTCTTGGCGAGCCATTTCAGCCATCCAGGACAATCATCTTTGAAATGGTCCTTCGACTGACAAAAGTAACACTCACCACTTTTCTTCTGTTCATTTGAGCTCCCAGGACCTAAAACGTTTTTAGGCGCCTTAGGATGCTGTGGGTGCTGTGGCTTCTGTTGCTTCTGATAAGGGGAGTAGGCTTGCTCCTTCTTTCCCTTTCCTTTGTTGCCACCTCTATTTCTAGAGGGACCAATTTTATTTGAGGAGCCGACTTGATTCACAAAATCAGTAGCCCCTTCAGCCTTGAGCCTCTCTTCCTCTTGAGAAACATTAGCGATCAACTCGCTCATGGTCCACTTGTCCTTAATGGTGTTATAGTTCACCTTGAAAGCTTCAAATTGCTTAGGAAGAGACATCATAATGTAATGGACAACGAAACCATCAGAAATTGCCATGTCCATTGTCTTAAGTCTAGCAGCAATATTGATTATGGTCATAATGTGCTCACGAACATTTCGGTACCATTGTACTTAGTGTTCATGAGCACGTGCATCGATGTTGTAGCATAAACTTTAGAGGGCCCTTAAAGTGATCCTCGATGGAGGACAAATAGTCCTTTACCTTTTCCTTTTCAGGGATTGCTCCCCTTATGGCCTCACTGATGGAGTTTTTCATCACAGCAAGTGAAACACGGTTAGACCGCTCCCACTTCTCAGAATTAGTTTTATATTCCTTCATTTTGTCATCATAATTATCCTCCCCTTCAGTAGGAGCGACAGGCTCATCGAATCTGAACGCGTAATCCAGATCCAAGAGCTGAAAAGTCGTCATAAGTGTAAACTTCCATTTCTGGAAGTTACTACCATTAAGTGGTTCAATTGCATTAACATGAGCGGAAACGGAAGCAGCTGAAAAAATTTAAAAATTTACATTAGGAAAACGCATAATTAATTTGCATGAAAGTTAATCTTACGTTGGTATGATTAACAACATGCTCATAAGAATTTTTCGCATCACCGTTGGGCAGAAACGAAAAATTTAACATAATTTATCGCATGCAATTACAATTAACTTTGGTCAAAGAGTAATAGCATGGTGAAAAATAAACATAATTGATTACATGCAATTACAATTAACGTTGGTCAAAAGGTAATAGCATGTAAAATTAAATACAGCCCTCCAATTGAATTTCCCGTTGGTTCCATTCAATTAGGGGCATAACATTACGCAGCGGAAAAAGGGCATAATATTTTTCAGCAGCTTAGCAACATTATCCGTTAATAATTTCATAAGACACATCAAATAATACATCAATCATCAATTATACATGAGATATACATGAAATATACACTGAAAAATAAAACCCAACAGCCTGAAGGATATATCATAAATCAATTTCATGTATATATGCCTAAATATGTGCATAAAATATAAGCTGAAAAATACATAAAATAATGCACTGCTGTGCAATAGCATTTAGCCCATAAACCCCTCGGGGCCCAAAACTCTCGCACGGCCCACAAAAGAATGCGCAGCCTGAAAAATCCCACATGGGCCAAAAGTTTCACGGCGCGGTCCAAGAGATCGCGCATTGGCCGCAGCCCATAAAACGCGCACGCGTGCAAGCCGTTGGATGAGATCGAACGGTCGAGCGCGCGCACTGCGGGAATAACATTCCCAAAACAAAAACCCTAAGGCATTTGGCCTCCTCTCCTTCCGAAAAAGACGGCGCGGGGGCGTTAGCGTTAGCGGCGGCGGCCAGCAGCGGCGGCGGCGGCTCGGCGACGCCGAGTGAACGCGGCGGGGGGCGGCGGCCGCGCTCCCGCGAGACGGCGGTGCGCCCATGGGGAGGCGGAGCGGCGGCTCGGTTCGCTCGGCCGGGCGGCCTCAGCGGAGTTGCGGCGGCGCCTCGGCCACGAGCACCGGCGGGCGAGGAGGGCGGCCCGAGCGAGCGGGCGGGTCCGCGAGCGGCGGCGGCTCCATCGGGAAGGCGCGGCAGCGCAGCGGCGGCCCCAGATGCGGAGCGGCGGTGCGCGGCGGCCGGGCGCGCGACAGTGGGTAAGACCCGACCTTTTTTTTTGATTCGATCTTTCCGATCCAAAGATCCATAAGGTTTGCATGATTTGGGGATTCTAGGGTTCGGAATTTCTTCAGATTTTTTTTGGGGGAAAAGCATTAGGGTTCGCATACGATCTTCGATTCCCCTCCTTCTAACATTCTACCCGAGCCCAAGAATGAGATTAGCATTAAGCGAAAACCCTAATCCGAGCACTAGGGTTCTAGGAAGACTAGAGATGCTCTGATACCAAATGTAAGCCTTAAAAGATTCATGCATAACATCAAGCCACTAGTCTAGCATCTAGAACACCTAGGCTTAAGGGGTTAGGGTTTGACTCACGGTCGCCGATGAACGCCATTTGAGCGAAGACCTCATGCCTGCGTGATGCAGGCGTGGGGACGAGTCGGTGCAGATCCGAGAGCTCGCGGTTCGGGGTCGCCGGCGTCGTCTTGCAGTGGCGGTCGGCAGCCTTCCAGTTGCTTGACAGCGCGTAATAGATCGGGTCGCGTTAGGGTTTGTCCGGGGTTTCTGACTCTCACGGAAATGTTGTTTTTCGGGAGAGGCCGGAACCCTTGCTTTATATTGCGCTGTTGCAACGGGGGACCGTAACCATAATTTGGTAAGGCACCCCCAATCAGGGCGCTGAAAATCAGTGAAACGTGGATTTCCCCACGTCCTTCCTTTTCTGGCCGTTTTGGCCTTAGATCAATATCCAACAGTCTTAAGAGACATTTTTTAATCTTCATGTCATTTATTACCTGCTGGTCATATGCTTTACTGTTGTTACTTATATCTGGAATTAATATGAAAACAATGCTAAAACCGTTTAATTTCCAACAGTTTTTATATATGTACTCTCTCGCTCTCTCTCATTCTAAATATAAGTCATTTTGGATATTAACATGATCTCCATGATAACAAATTGACCATTATTTTGTACAAAAATATTTTGTTTCCAATAAAAGTAATTATACATTATGCAAATATATTTTATGATGTATCTAGTAATACCAATTTTATGTTGTTAATTTTAGTAATTCTTTACATATTGACGGTCAAATTTAAAAATGTTTAATCGGTATAGATTCTAAAACTGACTTACATTTGGAATTGGAAGTAGTTGAATTGAATTGAAGAACGTAGTAAATGTCAAAGACACACAAAAAAAAATCCTACTTCGTCAAAGCCATTGATTTGGCACAGAATAAGAGCTAAATTTGTTGTAGAAGTGAGATACTTGCGTGTGCCCACTTTTGAACAAGACGGTAGTTTCCTAGTCAACGACATTACAACACTTTTTTTGAGCTGTTTAATTACGTGCCACACTGACACTGGTGTACGTTCCTTCACATAATGGTAAGATATCGCCGTTAATATTTTTTTGAAAGAAACAAATATGTCAGTGTGAACGTATTCTTCTTTTTAAAAAACAAAGATGCTGCCGTTAATGTATTATTTTTTTTAAAAAAACAAAGATGTCACCGTTATTGTCAATATGGAGAGAAACTAAGACGAGATGAGCTGTTCACACTAAGGAGCAGAGACCACATGGTTGAGTGGTTGGTTCACGTTGCTCCTGCAACAATTTCTAGGAAACACTCTTACATGTTTCTCATGCCTCCCTAAAAGTATTTCCAAATAGAAAATCTATATTACCCCTATAATTTCACACTCCAATTAACTAAACCGCTGTGCCTTGGAACTGGACAACGTTACTCCTACTTCTGAAACCAGTTTTTTTTAATTTTATGTCACATCCCATGAATGGTAAAATTAAAGTATATATAATTTACACTATGCATTTTTAGTACATAGTATACATAGATAAGCAAAAATATTTTCAAGAAGACTAAACGGGCTACTCTATATCATATCATTAAAACTGAGGAAAAAATTTGGAAATGTCATTAATTACCCAAACCTCTACTTCTATAACGTTTATAGTAGTAAATGTGCCATTGAATACCACTGTAAAATATGGTGTTACCCATCATCAACAAAAATCAGCGACGTCAGCTTAACCACATGCGGTGTCAAGCAATGTTGATGGCTCATTGTTGACGCAGCAATGACAAGGCCGAATGCACAGAGAGCAGGTCATCAACGATTGACAGCGACACAATCTGGGTGGGTTCGGCCGGCTTTGGTTTATCACTTTTAGCTACAGTAACTAATTTTTAAATGGAAAATCTTTTTAAAACAGTCTACAAGTCGAATATAGTAGACACTGTACTAAGTTCAGTTATATTGACTAAAATCACATACAACTGTTTTCCTCTTCGTACTATTTCTCGTGAACAATTAGAATTCAAAAATTATAAACTAAACGCTATAAACTATAGCTTAAAAGAATCCATCTATAGATGGTGATGAAGGCACGACATGGTGAGGTCTCCAACCGGCTTTAAACAATGCACTTGATATACTACTCGTCTTTGAATTAACAGAGAGCGAACATGATTTGGGACTTGGGAATGCAATGTCATGATTAGGTCAGGAGTACTGTAGGCATATAACCTACTACTATAAAAAGAATCAGTCTAGACATCACATCACAGACAACTCAACACAAATTGTCGGTGATAAAGTTACCATAGACGGTTTTACAAGATAGACTATCTAAGTTCCCCGCGAGGGAAAGAACCGTCTGTATTGACCTACTTATCACAGACGGTTTTTGTTCCGAACCATCTATGATACATCACAGACGGTTCAAAATAAAAACATCTATGATAAGTAGCTTATCACAGACGGTTCTTTACCTATAACCAACTATGATAATTTTTTAACTTACCTGCTCTTGCTGAATTTGAACTTTTCGCTCATCTCGCTAGAATTGCTCTTTAAAATAGAAGACTCGGATGTTCTTCTTGTCACTTCTCCTCCACTCCTCTGCTCATCATCTCCTTTTCTTTCTTCTCACTTCTTCTCCACTTCTCCTGTCCAAATGTTTCCTTAAAAATAGAAGACTCGGTCGGCTCTTCTTCTCCTCATCTCCTCTTCTCACTTATCCTTCTCTACTCCTCCTCTCCTTCCCCATATGTTCTTCAATCCCATCCATCCGGTGCACCCCGGCGCCACCTTCTGTCCATCGTCGACCACTCTCCAGCCACTCCGGTAAACCTCGTGCCCATCAATGTATCGCTCATGTTCTCCTCGTCCGTTTGGGGCACCTTGCCGCTCACCACTGGCCACCAGAGCGCTGGCGACTGCCGCACCGAGCCGTCGCCATCGTAATCTTCTTCAACTATAGCACTCTCCTCCGACTGCTCTAAAGCCTCTAACCGCTCTAAACTCTTAGCCTTTAACCGAGTACTGTACCCTTTGACCATATAGAGCCTTTTGATCGACTACTGTAGCTCCGACTATGGTAGATCCGACTATTGCAGCCCACGAATACTGCAACTTTTGACCACACATAACTTTCGATCGGTTACTGTAGCTGTTGACCACGCATATCTTTCGACCCGTTATTGTATCTTTTGACCACACTTAACTTTAGACTGGATACTATAGCTTCAACCACTATAGATTTGACCGATTACTGCAGCTTCGACCACTGTAGATCCAAGTCATGGTAAAATTATCCACTTTTTAAGCTCTGGTGAAGCTATCATAGATGGTTTTTACCAATAACTGTCTGTGATAACTAACTATTATAGATGGTAATAGTTTCGAACCGTCTGTGATAATGGACAATCATAAATAGTTCTAGTTTCGAACCATCTGTGATACGGTTTTCACAGACAATTCAAAATCCGTCTGTGAATAACCCCTATTATCACTGACCAATGAAGTCAGTAGGTTCAAATAACCGTTTGTGATGATGGTTCAAAAAACCATATGTGATGACGGTTTTGAACTATTTGTGATGAAATTTTCTGTGGTAGTGAATATATTTGATCTACTATCTAAAGCTAGGATAAAATCGTTGGTAGCTACGAAGCTTCCTATAGGGGATAAACTGTTAGCCCAAAATGGTTAAATTGAATTTCCTTCAGTCTAAATAATTGGTGGAATGCAAATAATAAAAAAGCAGCTAAACATAATAAATAAATAATGTGTACAATTTTCATTATACATTATGAAACATAATATCTGCGCCACTTTTTTTTTGCTATGGACAGAACCAGAAAATTTTCATTATGTGGTCTTGTAGCAAACAGTATCTATTTATAGGACATGGACTTGGAATTATGGGGCTGTATAGAAAATAGTATATATTCAATATGGCTTAGAATTCAATTAGTCTGACTAGAGTTGTGAAATTTATATAGTAAAAATTATGTGTACAATGGAGGTGGATCTTGCTTAAGGTGCGTCATGGCTCCCCCGTCTATTTCCCGTGTTGTTTGTCACCATTTGTGGGGGTCCAATATTAAATGTGTGGCCGATATTTCTTTTATAACATTCGTGAAAAGCACCATACATTCCCAAGCATAATTATATTGTAATTAAGGGCGGGGTTGGTAGGGCGTGCTGCTCAGTTTTCAGCTCCCTGCTTTGGCTTACCACATGCGGTGTCAAGCAACGTTAACGGCACATTGTCCAGCTTTGGCTTTAGCTAGCTTTGGTCATCAACGATTCATAGACATGACAAGGCCGAATGCATACAGAGCAGGTCATCAACGATTGACAGCGACACAGTTTGGGTGGGTTCGGCCGGCTTTGGCTTTAACTTTGGTTCATTAATTTTAGTTACAATAACTAAGTTTTAAATGGTATATCTTTTTAAAACGGTCTATAAATCAAGTATAATAGATACTATATCAAATTTAATTATACCGACTAAAATCACATGTAACTGTTTTTCTCTTCGTATTGTTTCTTACAAATAACTAGAATTCAAAAACAATAAACCAAAAGCCATAAACTACAGTTTGAAGACACGAAATGGTGAGGTCTCCAACCAGCTTTAAACAATGCACTTTGATATACTACTCGTCTTTGAATTAAAAGAGAGCAAACATGATTTGGGACTTGGGAGTGCAATGTCATGATTAGGTCAGGAGTACTGTAGGAATATAACCTACTACTATAAAAATATCAGCCTAGACATCACATCATAGATGGTTCAATACAAACCGTCAGTGATAAAGTTACCACTGATGGTTTTACAAGATAGACCGTCTAAGTTCACCGCGATGGAAAGAATCGTCTATGTTGACCTACTTATCATAGACGATTTTTGTTCCGAACCATCTGTGATACATCACATACGGTTCAAAATAAAAACTGTCTGTGATGACCTACTTCTCATAGATAGTTCTTTACCTAGAGCCGTCTGTGATAATTTTTTAACTTACCTACTCTTGCTGAATTTGAATTTTCCACTCATCTTGCTAAATTTGCTATCTAAAATAGAAGATTCGGATGTTCTTCTTGTCACTTCTCCTCTACTCCTCCACTCATCATCTCCTCTTCTCACTTCTCCTGGCCAAATTTTCCCTTAAAAATAGAAGACATGGTCGGCTCTTCTTCTCCTCATCTCCTCTTCACTTACCCTTCTCTACTCCTTTCCTTCCCCACCTCTTCTTCAATCCCATTCATCTGGTGCACCCTAGCGCCGCCTTCTATCCGTCACCGACCACTCTCCAGCCATCTCTGGTAAACTTCGTGCCCACCAATATATCACTTATGTTCTCCTCGTCCGTTTGGGGCACCTTGCCGCTCACCGCTGGCCACCGGAGTGCTGGCGACTGCCGCCCTGAGCCGCCACCATCGTAGTCTTCTTCAACTACTACAACACTCTCCTCCAACTGCTCTAAAGCCTCCGACCGCTCTAAGCCCTGATCACTCTTAGCCTTTGACCGACTACTGTACCCTTCGACCACATAGAGTCTTTCGATCGACTACTGTAGCTCCAACTATAGTAGATCCAACTACTGTAGCCCATGAATACTGCAGCTTTTAACCACACATAGCTTTCGACCGGTTACTGTAGCTATCAACTATGCTCATCTTTCAACCAGTTACTGTATCTTTCGACCACACTTAACTTTAGACTGGTTACTGTAGCTTCAACCACTTTAGATTTGACTGATTACAATAGCTTCGACCACTATAGATCCAAGGCATGGTAAAATTACCCACTTTTTTAGCTCTGGTGTAGCTATCACAGATGGTTTTTAACAATAACTGTCTGTGGTAACTAACTATTATAGATGGTTCTAGTTTCGAATCATCTGTGATAACGGACAATCATAGGCGGTGGTAGTTCCGAACCATTTGTGATACGGTTTTTACAGATGGTTCAAAATCCGTCTGTGAATAACCCTTATTATCACTGACCCATGAAGTCAGATGGTTCAAAGAACTGTTTGTCATGACGGATTAAAGAACCGTCTGTGATGACGGTTCTGAACTATCTGCGATGAACTTTTCTGTGGTAGTGAATATATTTGCTCTACTATCTAAAGCTAGGATAAAATCGTTGGTAGCTACGAAGCTTCCTATAGGGGATAAACTGTTAGCCCAAAAGGGTTAAGTTGAATTTCCTTCAGACTAAATAATTGGTGGAATGCAAATAATAAAAAAGCAGCTAAACATAATAAATAATTAATGTGTAAAATTTTCATTATACATTATGAAACATAATATCTGTCCCACTATATTTTTTTTGCTATGGACAGAACCAGAAAATTTTCATTATGTGGTCCTGTAGCAAGATCTATTTGTAGGACATGGACCTAGAATTATGGGGCTGTGTAGAAAAATAGTATATATTTAATATGGCTTAGATTTCAATTAGTCTGACTAGAGTTGTGAAATTTATATAGTGAAAATTATGTGAACAATGGAGGTGGATCTAGCTTAAGGTGCGTCATGGCTCCCCCGTCTATTTCCCTTGTTGTTTGTCACCATTTGTGGGGTCCAATATTAAATATGTGGCCGATATTTGTATTATAACATTCGTGAAAAGCACCATACATTCCCAAGCATAATTATGTTGTAATTAAGGGCTGGGTTGGTAGGGCTTTTGCTCCTCATTTTTCAGCTCCCTGCTCATACTCCTCTAAGGATCCTTAACTCTGAGAATCTAGAGTTGTTTGATGGAAGTGTTCGGTAGGTGATTGGCTCCTAAAACCCTGAGAGAGATGGTTTTAGGCAAAATGACTATTCTAACTCTAGTTTTAACACTTTAGTCTATTTGTTTGTTACTCATTTCTATTTATATATAAATTTCTCAAATTTCTTTGCCGAATGTATGAAATACAATTGGGCTTACTTTCTCATTACAGAATCAAAATCGTAACCTCTCTCTCTACTCCAGATATGGTTCATTCAAGCGACAGAATTGGAAAGGACTCAATATGAACACATGTTCATTCAAAGAATTGTAGTGTTCTCCTCATTCCACTCTGCATTCCTTGACATCTGGATATTTTTGAATAACAACGACGCTACAAGTGTAACACCCCCAGCCCAACACTGGTTTAAAACCGCTATTACAAGATTTTAGCAGCACTTTCGACAATGTACTGCTACAAAAGATAATCCATATAGCATCAACAGTTTACACTATAAGAGGTTCATGCTAAGAATGAAATTAAGCAACACAGGTATAAACTTAGAACCTTGTGTCCAAAAATGCTCAGGACATCACGCTTGAGAATGCCCAGAATCATGTGCTCGGGAGCAATACCTAACGTAGACAAATAGCACCAATATAAGGATAAACAACCTCCTTAGATCATTAATGGCTATAAAATGCACTATCCGCACATGACTAAATTCTACCATTAAGGACCATTATTAATGCTAACTTTGTAAAATATAACTACACCCTACTGCACTCAGGTTCACCTAAATGACCACGATCCGTACCTACTCAGCCCAACTTCCACACGAGATGACCGCCTCATACGTGTTGTACTTTAGGTCCACGGCATTTCCTCCGATGTGGCAGTTGTCACCCATGTAGACTTCGCTAGGTCCTAGTAAATATCCAGATTGACCTATTTTTGAACAAGGAAAGATAATAGCAAGCGTGAGTACAAAAGTACTCAGCAAGCATTAATAGCAAATACGCACAGTATGCTCATAATCTAACATTTCCTGGATCATCTATTTCCATTCTCATTCTCATTTAGAAAATACATGTTTTTAGGTTGTGAAAGGATTCCATATTGTTAATTTAGAAATCTACTGAACATTTGCATAAATGTATAAAGAGCTCCACTGGATCCCATAGCATTCATTTCATTTCATTTTCATAGCATTCAACTGATTTAAATATGATTTTTATTTTTATGCAAGGTGAAAATAATTTAATAGCTAAATACTAGTTTTACTGAAAATAATATGATCATATGCTCAAAGGGATGCTTGCATGAGTACGGTTTGAAATTATGGGTTCCTAGGTTACTTGCATAAAATCCGCACTCTAGTACTGGTTCTTTTCCTACAATTAGTATGCGTGCAATGCCTTAATTTACAGATATACAAGAAATTAAATATGCTAATAAATAATTAAATAAATTGTACTAAGGCATCCCTGTGCGATCCCTCAATTTTATTTTAGCTCGTTGTAGATTTTTATGACTTAATTGCTATATAAAGCACCGTGTATAAATTTAATCACCGTGTACAATTTTAAATTGTCACGTACAGTCTTTATACCTCTGATGGTAATTAATTTATTATATCAATATTAAATAATTACTAATGGGTTTCTACAATTTATATGCGACTAACAAAATTAACTAGGTATTTAAATGCGCAATAGAGCGATCTAGACGGTAGCACACGAATTTAATTTGTACACGTACAAGTTTTAATCTACTGATGGCACTAAATTTATTTTTAATAATCATGAATATTTGCTAGTGGAGTTTTGCAACTTAGTACAACTAACAAGATTTTTATTGGGTAATCTAAACATGCAATGAAATACTCAGTATTAAAACTTGTGAATATAATTTTATAGTGCTCGCTTCATCTCTCTTTTCCCTTATATTTCTCTCTCCTCCCCTTTTCCTATTCCGTCGAATGGCCAAAGCCACTCACTGGCTCTTCCTCCCCTACCTTATCTCTTTTTCTTCTTCTTCTTCTTCTTCTTCTTCTTCTTCTTCTTCCATTTCTCTTGTTCCCTAATACTTCTTCCTGGTGTTTTGATGTGGCACCAAGTAGCACTACAACTTTGGTTAGTGCTTGCAGTTTGTGCACAATGTTCAAGAAGTTTTGAATACCAATTCTGATGTTTCTAACGTGCAAAAAAGACATATTTGGAAAGCTAATGAAGTCTATTTTCCAACGAATCAAACGGCACTTGATTTGGAGCTTCCTACACAAAGGTATGGCAATTTCATTGGATGCTGCACGAGCTGTCCGGAGAGACGCGCGAGACTTGCAAAACATAAAGAGTTCGAGTATTGCAATGCAAGTAAGGGTAAAATCCGACCACACCATGACTTTCTAAAGATTGAGAAGGATTCCTTTTCAGGTTCCAAACGGATTTGGAAACCCCTTGAACCAGAAAACAAAACATATAAAGATTTGAAACCGATTCGGACTCGGATTGGGACAGCTGGCAAGACCGATACTAAAACGTCCATAACTTTCACAAACGGAGTCCGATTTGGGAGTTCTTGGACTCGTTGGAAAGCTATTTTGAAGCCCCACATAATGGACAAGGTGCCAGCCACGAAATCCTCATAGTCAGATCGCAAATTAAGACAGAATCCAGAGTTAGCAGTTTAGGTATTTCCTTTTTAGTTTGTATTGGAGTTTGTTTCGGCCTTAGGCCAAGTAGTGCTGAGTTGTAATCAAGGCCGTGCATTGTGCACCAATATAAGGCCAGGGCCTTAGCCCCATTGTAACTTAGACTGGGATTTGAGAAATAGAAACCAGAAAATCACCATGGTTTGGTGGCTATTGTTGGCGTGTTCTTGAGATTTCCATCGAGGAATTGCTCTTGGTGTGTTGAATCCAATTGTGGTGTTGGATTCTACTCGCTGAAACTTCGGTTTCTCTATCCTTTGTTCACGTGCTGCGGTGTGCGTGGGAGAAGGCTTATCTTAGAGAGGGCATCCAACAAGGCGTATCGTGAAAGATCAGGGCCAAAGCAACGGGGTTCAACTAGCTTGCTAGTGGATCCGCATCATCTTTGCTCCTTCCAGCTGATTCTTCTTCCCCATTTCATTTCTGGCTCCCTCCTTCCTATGCATGGCCATGCTCAATCAACAATCTGGTGCTGGCTATTGCTCCCTCTCTATGGTATCAGCTCCCCTGGTGTTGCCTGCTACTGTGCCTCCCCAGCCCAATTGGCTCAGCTCTAGCTGCACCAGCTTGGCCCCTATAACATCCCAAATTTGAAATTATCAAAACTATGAAAAGTTTAAAAGCTTTTGTTGCTTTTTGGAGTTATTTAAAATTTTTGGTGTTCATTGAGATACTTGATTTGGTTTCGTCAAACAACTCAAATAATGAAAATGAAAAACTTGGATCAAGAGCCAAAACAGTCAAAAATCGTTTGAGCAAAATTTGAAATTTAATTTCAAACCAAAAATGGAAATTGAAAATCAAATCAAACAATTTTGAATTTGAAGTTTTAATCAAAAATTGAAATCTAAACTCAATTTAATTAAAATAAAAGGCAGAGCAATATTGAAAATTGCATCCAAACATCTGAGCCAAAATTTTGAATTTGACTTCAAATGCAAATTTAAATCTAGAAATGGAATTACAAATTCAAAACCCAAAATCTCAAAATTTTGTTGAAGCCTTTCTCTTTCCTTTTTTCCCTTTCTCTCTCTTCCAGCCGAGTTCCACCTACTCTTTCTTTTCTTTCTTCCTTTCTCTCTCTCTCCCTCTTCCTCCTTCCCCTGTTCTGGCGGATGGCCAACTTGCCCTAAATCTGCTGCCCCGCACTGTGCCATCTACATCGCCCAACACATGTGTGTTGCCCAACAGCTGCAAATCGTGCGAAAATGCCGCGTGCATTACCTCTGCATTGCCTGGCACTCCTGAGTGCATGCTGTCGCCCAGCACTATTGACCAATAGTGCCACACCACGTGGACTGGCTGCAAAAGACAACCTGGCTCCTCCATTTTCCTTGCACCCCCTATTGCCTCCTCTTTCTTCCTCCTCGAGCTAAGCCGCCCATGCTCGCGCGCCGCCTCATGCGTCAACCGCCATTCTAATCGCTCTAGTGGTCCTTGCCCAAAAGCAGTCACGTCAAAATGTGTTCCCAGTCATCATCTTCACACCCTACGGTTTAATTGAAATTCCACGCACTGAGCTCGCCAGAATGCCGCTTCTCCCTTGCCTTTGGCTGTTACCACAACCATCGTTGTTGTCTGTTCTCTGAAGCTTCTCCCGTCGATCCCTCCCTCCTAGAGCTACACCTCAGTGCCCTGGAGCTTCGCCTACCATTGGTTGAGGCACCTCACTGCCCAAGCTCCACCTTCATGGTGACCTCCTCACGCCACCACCGGCTTCTCCCCCGCCATGCCGTCACTTTTGCTGAGTTTCCCTTGGTCCCCTCCCACTCATGCTCCACATGTTTTTCTTCTCCTCCCTCACTGGCCACCATGGCCACATCCAGCCCCATGTCCGGCCGCTGCCAGCCCTCAATGTTGCCCTGGCCGTGACACCGCCTACCCTAGGTCTCTTGCCCAGCAACCCATTTTACTAGTCCTGCCACCCTTCCAACCACTGCTTTCTAGCGATGCTATCGTCCACCATGTGTCACTAGCCCCTTGTTCAGCCCCTCCTCTGATTCTCCTATGTGTTGTCCCTTCTCTCTGTTATGACATGTGGGCCCCCCTTAAAGAAGTTAATTGAAAGTACCCATTTGATTAACTTGTCATTTAATTAAAAGTTCATGCAAAACATATTTGATAATTTTCAAGTATCATGAAAAACCCTTTTGTAAATAATAATTAATTAAGAAAATTAATTAAATAGTTTTCCACTAATGTTTAAAACTAGGGGATGCAAGAATTTAAATTTACATATTACATGGAAATAGAATTTGAAGCTATTCAAGGATAATTAAAGATAATTGGTGTAAAAATTTAGCAATGTAAAAATAATAACTATTATTTGTACATCTCCCAAAATTATGAGGCCCCTTTTCAATTGATGCCCTACAACAAATATGGGCTTCAATGATGATAAAAAATCATCACATAAGATCACTTTTTTGTCATAAAAAATATTTTATGACAAAAATGAGGCATCACAGCCATCATACAAAAATTGCATCATATATTGTATCTAGTGACATGACAAGGCATTTTTGTCATAAACTCAATGAGGAAAACTATTATTGTCATGGAATGTAACAATTAGCGATGTTTATAATTGTCATGCATCGTTTGGTAAATGTGTCATTTTGTCATAGATTTTTAGGCCTGCCTGGCAGGGTAAGCTCCGAGAAGGTATGCTTTATGATGTTTTTTTCGTTGTAACATCCATAAAATTCGTCCAACTTCCTGATGGTCATCCATCCTAGCTCTTCTCTCACCCGAGCTCACTTAACTTCAAAGTTCTTTCAAGGTGTGATGCGATGGTGCCTTTTTCTTTCATTTGATTGAACAATTCACCTTTAACCTCTTATACTCTTTGCTTCTCCAAGAGCCTCATCTCCTCCTAGTGCAAAAAAGGAAAATGACCCAAATTACTCAAGCTTCAATTCTCCCTTGTTTATTATCCATTTATTCTACATTTCCTTTTATTTGGAAGTTTTGAAATTTAATTACTCAAAATCATCGTTCCCGAATCCTTTTATTACTCGTCGGTTTCCCATCACCCAAGCCTTCAAATTGGGTTCCTGTAACTGTGTTGCTTCCCTTCCACACTTTTGCAAACTTTCTAGAGCTTCCAAACACCGTATTCCCGAGCATTTGGTTCAGTCAATCAATGGGAATTGAGATTTTTCTGAAACCAGCCATTTCCGCTCCTTGTCGTTGATTTGTCATCTCCGGTGAGCTGTTCTTCGATTTCTTGCAATTGCACCATCACTAGCACATCCTCTACATATTTTATACTTTGAATTAACCAATGCATCACCATAGAACTCTGGCACCAGTGCTACCCCATTGTTTGGCCATTTCTCCGACCATCCTCTGGCCGTGCTCCCTTATTTCCTCCACGTTTCTTGCCCATTCCTATGCCTCTAAGCATTGGGACTCGAGGCCATGCTTGTGTTCCCTTGTTTCCTCTATGTTCCCTGCCCATACCCATGCCTCTAAGAAATAAGAATTCGTCATAGAAAAGTAAAATGATACATGACAAAAAATAAATGCGTCACAAAAAAATAATTTGTCACAAAAACACCTTGGCGCGTAGCCACCCTCCTGACCTGACAATCCGTGACAATATGTAACTATATTTTGTGATGAATTTTTGAATCATCACAAAGTTTTAGGATGAAACTTCCCTACTTTCAACGGTGACAAATTAAATACATTCGTCACAGAAAGTTACTTATTAATGACCTTTATTTTAGTCATCAAGGAGTATTCGTCACTGAAGCTCATATTTGTTGTAGTGCTTAAATAATTAAGGTAAATCATTTAAATTGAAGTCTCTAATATTTATCTAGAAATGCTAACATTAAAATTATGGACTACCTTGTATGTGATTAAGAAATTCTCAAACATAATTAGGAAGTCTTTAATATTTATTTCAAATCCAATTGCTAATCAAAGACACTATTAATCTATATCACTTTGTGTAATTGATGATAGAGTTAAAGAAAAGATAATTAACCAATATGCCTTCTGTCGGGACCCCGGATTTTCAAACCCGGACCCTCTGTGTATTTCTGCACTAGTCCCAGATCAAAGCTAGTGCACACAGTTAAACAGAAATGATTCATGACCAACAACGTATTTATTACAATTATAAAGAGTACTGACCACCAAGTCTCATTATTACATTGGAGGTTTCAAGACCTCGCACAATCAAAACACAGCGGAAGCAAAGTAAACTCAAAGTAGACCCATCAAAATGCCACAGGCAGTTGACTGGGGAAGCGCGACCTAGTCCTCCGGGAAGAATCCATCACGGCCACAAGCGAAGCAGTAGTCGTAAACACCTCCTTGAGCTTCATGTTCTTCTGGGGTTTATTTTAAGTGTAGCATGTGAGTACATAAAGTACTCCGCAAGTCTTGGGAAAAATGCATAGATGCAAGGCTTAACAAAGGAAGGCTATATGGTTCTTTTGCACAAAGCAACATTTTAAAATTCAATTACTACTAATTATTTTCGAAGGCATCGAGTTAATAAAGTAAATGTTTTAGCAGAAACTATCATTAACTTTCTAGTGAAGGTTCCATCTACCAACACTAGCCAACAACTTGAACAAGTTTAATACTGCGGGTTAAATCCACCCTCTCTGGCTCCAACCGCCAGGATACCCTTCCGAGAGTTCCCTCCACTCCCGAATACAAAACTTTGATTTTAAAACAAAACCAGAAATCTACCATGTGCATGCATTCCTTGCCGCCCTTGACCGTGGGCACGGCTATTCGAATAGTTTTACACTCTCAGAGGTTGTACAACTTTACCCACAAGAGATAAATTATCCTAAAAGTCAACACGCTTCCTTTGGCATGAGACCCGGATAAAATATCACAAAGCTTTTACCTTACTCTAATCTAGCTAGATACCACCACGAGGTTTCACCGCAGTAGGCTAACCGCCCAACCAAGCCCCTCTTGCGCCATATGAGTACAGTAAATCCCTGTCCCTCACTGTGAATAACCAGTCCATCCCTGGCATCCACTTTCCACTGGTGGCACCTAAACTAGACTATCGTAAGTTAGTCAGCTAGGTCGTACCCATATAGACATGTGGTTGTACGGTTAATGCTCAGTTTGGACAAACACAAGCGTCGGTCCTTAATTGACTAGGGTGGAATATACTCTTTACAAGATCTCGTGCTTCCTGCACCAATCCAAACTAACCATCCACCCTAATCTAAACCAATTTTCACATTTTAGTTTATTTTAAAAGAACAGTGGCAACTCCAATTACCACTAATTTTCATAAACACAGGGGTATTACAATAATTCATAATTTCCCATTTTCAAGATTTCAAAGGTATTAAATAGCGAGACTAAGCATTATACTACCATTCCACTATTCACAAAGATTTAGTAATAATCTCATTATTGAGACAAATGAAATTCTAGGGTGACAAAGGTACATGGCATTCAATTTCAATGGAGGGTATAACAAGGTTGGTTTAACTAACCCTTAAGATTTGAACTAATATTTTATATAAATAGCAATGCACATAATTTAAAATAATTAAAACATTTCAAAATCATAGGTTCGAAATGATCAAAGGAGACTTGCCTTCTTGAGTGCTGTTTGGGTCTTCTTGCTGCGACTCGACGAGTTCCTCGGCGACGGCGGAATCTACGCGCGAAAAGACAGACAAACAAAACAAATAAAATCAAACAAAATTTAAATAAAATTCAAAAAGAGTCCATATTTGGATAGTTTAGGATTTTAGAAAAATTTAGAAATTTGAACGGCTCAAATCGGAGTTAAAACGAGAAAGTTATGGCTTCCGAAAGATTAAATAGGAGGGAAAAAGGAAAAACCGGATTTCGGGAATTATTTTTGTATTGGAAAATGCCATTTATGACGTCAGCAAATTTCGAATTTCTTGAGCGGGAAAGTTATTTGAATGACGGGTGGGTCCGGTCTACCGTGGACCGGATCCACGGACCATGGGCCTTGCCGACGTGGCGCGCCGGCCACATGGCGCCACGCGGCGCGGGGTGGCGGCCACGCGGGCAAGGCCGCCGACGTGGAGGCCACGCGGGCGGCGCTCGGCCGGCTCGGGCGCGGCGCGCCGCGGCCTCGCCGGCGGCGGAGGTGGGGCGGCGAGCGGCAGGATGAGGGGGTCGGTGGCGGCTTCGGCGGCGCGGCGGAGGCGGGATGGCGGCGGCGCAAGAGATGGTGGCGGCGGCTTTTGATGGGGCGCGGTGAGGCAATGGGGCGGCCGAAAGGAGGAGGAGAGGCGGTGGGAGGCGGGGTGAAAAGAGGGACGGAAGGGCGGTATTTATAGGCCATGGGAGGAGGCGGCGAAAATGGGAGCTCGCGGAGTTAATGAAATCCGCAATTAGGGGCGAAATTTGAGGGAAACGGCCGGAGGAATGGAGGATTGATGGGGCTTCCGTTTCCACCATTTAATCGAGATTTAAAGCGACAAAACGGCCGCAATCAAAGCTTTATTTTCGGGTTAATGGAGGTGGAGAGAGAGGTGTGAGGAGGAAGAAGGTGAGGTTGAAGAAGGATATGACATATGGGTCCCATGTGTCATAGAGAGTGAGAGTTAGTGAAGGGTGCGGGCGTCGGATTCGCGACACGTGGCAAGTGAGTGTATGAGAGGCTTTGGATTTTATGAAGGGTAAGTTGTGGTGGATGGCTAGGATTAAAACGTGGAGAGAGGTGGATTTAATCTGAGAGCGACACGTGGCGGGCTAGGATTTAATTTGATTTTTATTTTCGGAATAAATTTCAGCAATTACTAGAAACTTTATAAAAGCTTGGAAAATTAATATTTAATGTCTAAAAATTCCAGAAAAATCATAAAATATTCTTGGAAGCATTTTAGACTTATTAAAAATATTTTTAATTTAAGATTGCATTTTAATAATTTATAAAATACTTTTTAACTTTGAAAATTGATTTTAAATTTCAGAAAATTCTCAAATAATATTTAAAATTTTAGGAGAGGCTAGGAAAAATATAATTTTCCCTTTTTGGCTTTAATAAAATATTTAAAATACATTTTCTTGCTTTAAATTTTTCAAATAAAATCCAGACAACCAAATAAAAGCCAAGTAAAATCCAATTACTTTAAAATAATTAATTTGAATTTAAATTTTTCCAGAAAACCAAAATTTGGGATGTTACAAACCTACCCCCCCTTAGAAAGAATCTCGACCCGAGATTCTGGACGAGATGGAAAAGAGGTCGAAACTCGCTCTTAAATCTTCTTCACGCTCCCAAGTTGCTTCTGATTCAGAATGATTGCTCCACTGTACTTTACAGAACTTGATGACCTTGCTTCGCGTACTACGCTCGGCTTCCTCCAATATCTTGACTGGATATTCTGGGTATGTCAAGTCCTCCTTTAAATTCACTTCCTCTAAAGACATCTGCTCTTCTGGCACTCTGAGACACTTTCTTAGCTGGGATACATGAAAGACGTCATGCACCTTCGACAACTGAGGTGGAAGCTCTAGCTGATAAGCAACTTCTCCCTTCTTCGCTACAACAGGAAAGGGTCCAATGAATCGAGGAGCAAGTTTTCCACTGACTCCAAAACGTCTCGTTCCCTTGAGAGGTGACACTTTCAAATAAACATGATCTCCAGGTACAAACTCTAATGTTCTTCGACGATTGTCCGCATAGCTTTTCTGTCTGGTTTGAGCTGTTTTTAACCTGTCTTGGATCGATTTAACTTGTTCTCACCGCTTCAACACATCTGGTCCAAACACTTGTCCTTCTCCGGTTTCTTTCCAATACAACGGTGTCCTGCATTTTCTGCCATACAACGCTTCAAACGGAGACATCTGTAAGATGGATTGATAACTGTTGTTATAGGAAAACTCCGCATAGGGCAGACTTTGATCCCAACTAGCCTTGTTTGCTAGAACACAAGCTCTCAACATATCTTCCAAAATTTGGTTTACTCTTTCTGTTTGACCATCATGCATGGATGATATGCTGTGCTAAAGTTCAAATTGGTGCCCAAAAGTCCATGTAATTTATGCCAAAATCTTGAGGTAAACTGAGTACCTCGATCTGAAACAATCTTCTTTGGAACTCCATGCAAACACACAATTCTTGACATATACAACTCTGCGAGTCTATCTCCAGTGTAGGTGGTCTTTACTGGGATGAAATGAGAGACTTTTGTCAGACGATCCACAATAACCCAAATCGAATCATGCCCTGATTTTGTTCTTGGCAATCCAGTTATGAAATCCATACCAATTTCTTCCCATTTCCACTCAGGTATCTGCAAGGGCTGCAAAAGTCCAGCGAGTCTCGATGTTCAGCTTTAATTCTCTGGCACACATCACACAAAGCTACATGCTCTGCGATTTCTCTTTTCATACTTGACCACCAATACCTTTCTTTAAGATCTTGGTACATCTTTGTACTTCCGGGGTGAATTGAGTATCCAGATTCATGGGCTTCCTTCAGGATTAACTCCTTTATTTCCTTCTTTTCAGGTACGATAATTCTTTTCCCAAACCAAATGATACCTTCTTCATCTTCTCGAAAATCTGGCGCCTTTCCTTTCTTCATATTTTCCTTAATTTCCTTGACATACTTATCCTCTCCTTGTGCTGCCTTGATCTGGTCCTCTAGAGTGGGTTGAACCTCTAAAGTTGCCAGGAATCCTTCCTCTACTACTTCCAAGTTGAGCCGCTGGAATTCTTCTTGAAGTGCAGGCATACTGTCCTTTATCCACAACTTATTACAGTAACTCTTTCTGCTCAAGGCATCAGCTACTACATTGGCTTTTCCCGGATGGTAATGTATTCCCACATCATAATCCTTTATTAGCTCAAGCCATCGCCTTTGTCTCATATTGAGATCAGGTTGAGTAAAAATATACTTCAAACTTTTGTGATCCGTGTAAATCTCACAACGGTTACCGATCAAATAGTGCCTCTATATTTATAAAGCATGCACCACAGCAGCAAGCTCTAAATCATGGGTTGGGTAGTTTCCTTCATGAGGTCGCAATTGCCTTGAAGCATATGCTACTACCTTTCTCTCTTGCATCAGAACACAGCCTAATCCTTGCTTCGATGCATCACAGAAGACTTCAAAATCCTTTCTAATATCTGGAAGTGTTAACACTGGTGCAGAAGTTAGCCTTCTCTTTAGTTCTTGAAAACTGTCCTCACACGATTTACTCCATTCAAACTTCTTTTCCTTCTTTAGCAACTGGGTGAGAGGTCTTGCCAGTTTGGAGAATCCTTCAATAAAGCGTCTATAGTAACCAGCCAATCCCAAAAAGCTTCTGATCTCAGATACTAACTTAGGTTGTGTCCAATTGAGCACATCATTTACTTTATCGGGGTCTACTGACACTCCTCCTGCAGAAATCACGTGTCCCAAGAAAGCTACTTTCTTTAACCAAAACTCACACTTACTAAACTTGGCATACAACTGATTTTCTCTGAGTTTTTTCAAAACTATCCTCAAATGTTCTACGTGCTCTTCTTCATTCTTGGAGTATATCAGAATATCGTCGATGAATACAACCACAAACTTATCCAAATATTCCATGAACACCTTATTCATCAGATTCATAAAATATGCTGGGGCATTGGTTAGTCCAAAAGACATCACTGTATACTCGTACAATCCATATCGGGTAGCAAATGCGGTCTTGGGTATGTCCTCTGGTCTTAACTTCAATTGGTGATAACCTGATCGAAGATCAATTTTAGAGAATACACATGATCCTTTCAGCTGATCAAACAGATCATCTATTCTGGGTAAAGGGTACTTGTTCTTGATCGTCACATCATTCAAGGATCGATAGTCCACACACATGCGAAGACTACCATCTTTCTTCTTTACTAGCGATCTTGGTGCTCCCGTGGTGTGAGTTTGGTCTTACAAAACCTTTATCTTGCAACTCTTCAATTTGCTTCTTAACTTCTGCAAAGTCATTTGCAGACATACGATAGGGTCTCTTGGATATTGGAGTGCACTGTACTAGGTTGATGACAAACTCTACTTCCACGTCTGCGGCATTCCGGTAAATCTTGAAACACATCCGGGTATTCACTTACTATAGGCACCTTTTCCAAAGTTACTTCCTTCAAACTGTTCAGCCCACTCTTATTCCGAGAAGACGTGTTTGACGTATACCTTACTTGAATTCCATCCGAGTTGGTAATAGTGACAGCACGATCGGCACAATCAATCTGTCCTTTATACTGGGTTAACCAATCCATACCAAGTATGACATCTAGGCTCTTGGAATCTATTATAATAAGATTCGCTAGGAATTTTACTCCATTTATATCCACAGTTGCGCTAGGGCAGACTGTGTTAGTCCTCATTTCCTTACCAGGGGACTGGACTAGCATAGGGTTCTTAAGCAAACGCACATCCCAATTATATCTTTCAACAAAATCTTTTGACACAAAAGAATGCGAAGCTCCAGAATCAAATAATGCTGTTGCGGGTACTGAGTTAACAAGGAACTTACCCAGAACTACGTCTGGTGCATCTTGGGCTGCCTCCGCAGTGACATGGTTAAGATGTCCTCTGCTCATCGTCTGCGGAGTCCTTGGAGTTTGCGGTGCCCCACGGCCTTGACCTGCAGTTGGAGCTCTTGCTGGCGTGGTTCCCAGGTTGAAACGAACTGGAGTTACAGCCGGGCGCTTCGGGGACGATTCTTGGCATAATGCCCCATGTTCTTGCAAAAGAAACCGCACTCCTGCCGCTGAAGTCTTATTCTGCTGTGGTTGGCCACCATTGCCTGTTCTGGGAGCTTGCAGATTTGGATGAGGTCCTGCCGATGGTGTCCTTGGCACACTTGGCATTGAGGGCCTGTTGAATTGAGGAAGATTGGGGCGAAACCGAGAACTGCTTGCTCCCTGCTGAGCTTGGAACTTTCTCTTCCGAGTCTCGTACAGTTGACGTTGGGCATCTTCTTGCACGAGAGCCTTGTTCACCATGTGCTGGAAAGTTGGGTAGTCATTGGACACCAGTTGCACCTTGATATTGGGATCAAGTCCTTGCATGAACCTCCAGATCTTGGTTGCATCTGAGGTGACATCCTCTGGCGCATACCTGGACAGTTGGGTGAACTTGTTCAGGTATTCTGAAACACTGAGGTTTCCCTGCTGCAGTTGGTAGAATTCCCTCTTCTTCATTTCCATTATTCCCGTAGGAATATGTGCAGTGCGGAAAGCCTCCACAAACTCATCCCAAGTGATGGTTTGTACATTTTGATGGGCGGCGCATAATTTTCCCACCAGGTTAGCAGCAATTCCTTTGAGTTGGTGAGCAGCATACAACACCTTCTCGTGGTCATTGCACTGAGCCAAATTCAACTTTCTTTTCACATCTTTGACCCAATCATCTGCCTCCAAGGGGTCCACTGATCCAGCAAATGTAGGAGGTCTGGTCCTCATAAATTCTCCCAACTTAGACTGTGGAGCTTGGTTGAGTGCTGCGAGCTTCTTTGTTGGTTCTGGGCTAGAGCTTGAAGAAGCTGTAGTTGCATGGCCATCATTTGCTCCAAGTTGGGCGCTTGAGCAAGAGGGGTGGAATGTTGTCTTCGGTTGAGCATTGGGGTTCTGACTCTTGCCGGGTTGCTCCTTGTGTTCACCATCCAAGCGGTTTCTGTGGTTAGCAAAGGTAAGAGGAACTAGCATAGATAAGAGGTTAGGGAAACTAAATAACATCCCAAGCCAACACACAAGAAGAAACCAGCAACCACTTAGGGAAAACTTTATTGAAATCAAGATAATTTTATGAATGGCTGCACCACAAGTGCACATAGGCTTGGTACAGTCCATCTAACACACCAAAATATAATAAAGCGTTCTAAGAACGTGGACAATTATTTGGGTACTACTGACTCAACTAACTACTCATCCTCCACGACGATGCGCTCCTCTGGATCCTCCTCGGGGTCCTCCTCCGGATCCTCCTCCGGCTCCTCCTGGCGCTCGTTCACATGGTGCCGTGAACAATCACACTCGGCCGAGACACGGTTACGACTGGAGGCAGTCGACCGAGAACGAGAACGAGAAGGCTTGCGCTTCTTGAGGGTGATGACTGGCGGCGGACTGGGGCGTCGCACCTTCTTGCGTGCTGTCATCCTGACGCGGAGTCCCGAAAGTCGAGCCGGTGCCGTGTTGTTGGGGATGACAGTTGGCACTGGAGAAGACGGCGTGTAGTCAGCTGTGGGTGAAGACGGCGTGTAGTCAGCTGTAGCTTGGGGACGTCTCAGCTCAACCTTAGCTGCCTGGCTCTGGAGAAGCTGTGCGCGAAGTGTGTCGGAATGCTGGTAGCTGGAAGTGAGAAGCATCCGAGCTCTCAATCTCCTCCAAAGCTCGAGGTAAGTGATCGCCATCGCCTGCGAGAGCTGTATCTGGTGCGACAGTCGAGGGTCATCAACTGGAATATCAAAGGGATCTGGATACCTCTGTCCTGCCCTGGGGTTGATGAAGAAGCAAAAAGGGGACTGGTGCACAGCATCCTTGTGCAGATGGCACAACTCATCCAAGGCAAGGCGTGCCGCATCCTGGACTGCGTCAAAACAGCGGGACCGAGGGTGCTTGATGGGGTATGTTTGGGATTTGAATTCCCCATCCCGTGCATACAGGAATACCTCCATCGACCAGGAGTCACGGTCCAGAATCCGCGTCTTCCGTCCCTTGAAAATGGGCGGCTGACGGTACTCCAAACACTGCATAAGCTGACGAAGGAGGCGAGCGAATCCTCCAGCATCCTCTCCATGAGAGTAGTAGTCCCACGGGGCAGCGGATGACGAACCGACCATCTACAAAGTTTGAAATAAAGGAAGAGATTAGTAAAAAGAATTAGTGAATGAATATAAAGACAAGAACGAGATTCTAAGTAAGAAGAGAGTAGAAGCAAAGAGGCTTATATATTTTTAATATACTCTTTTTAAGAAAATATGAGTCCTTAAGGTTTTACCATTTTCTAAGCTAGGTCACGTCCTCATATCAAATTGGCTCGATACCACCTCTGCCGGGACCGGTTTCCAAACCGGACCCTCTGTGTATTTCGCACTAGTCCCGGATCAAAGCTAGTGCACACATTAAACGAAATGATTCATGACCAACAACGTATTTATTACAATTATAAAGAGTATCGACCACCAGTGTCTCATTATTACATTGGAGGTTTCAAGACCTCGCACAATCAAAACACAGTGGAAGCAAAGTAAACTCAAAGTAGACCCATCAAAATGCCACAGGCAGTTGGCTGGGGAAGCGCGACCTAGTCCTCCGGGAAGAATCCATCACGGCCACAAGCGAAGCGTAGTCGTAAACACCTCCTTGAGCTTCATGTTCTTAGGGTTTATTTTAAGTGTAGCATGTGAGTACATAAAGTACTCCAAGTCTTGGGAAAAATGCATAGATGCAAGGCTTAACAAAGGAAGGCTATATGGTTCTTTTGCACAAAGCAACATTTTAAAATTCAATTACTACTAATTATTTTCGAAGGCATCGAGTTAATAAAGTAAATGTTTTAGCAGAAACTATCATTAACTTTCTAGTGAAGGTTCCATCTACCAACACTAGCCAACAACTTGAACAAGTTTAATCTGCGGGTTAAATCCACCCTCTCGCTCCAACCGCCAGATACCCTTCCGAGAGTTCCCTCCACTCCGGAATACAAAACTTTGATTTTAAAACAAAACCAGAAATCTACCATGTGCATGCATTCCTTGCCGCCCTTGACCGTGGGCACGGCTATTCGAATAGTTTTACACTCTGCAGAGGTTGTACAACTTTACCCACAAGAGATAAATTATCCTAAAAGTCAACACGCTTCCTTTGGCATGAGACCCGGATAAAATATCACAAAGCTTTTACCTTACTCTAATCTAGCTAGATACCACCCGCGAGGTTTCACTGCAGTAGGCTAACCGCCCAACCAAAGCCCCTCTTGCGCCATATGAGTACTGATGAAATCCTGTCCCTCACTTGTGAATAACCACCCATCCTCGGCATCCACTTTCCACTTTGGTGGCACCTAAACTAGACTATCGTAAGTTAGTCAGCTAGGTCGTACCCATATAGACTTGTGGTTGTACGGTTAATGCTCAGTTTGGACAAACACAAGCGTCGGTCCTTAATTGACTAGGGTGGAATATACTCTTTACAAGATCTCGTGCTTCCTGCACCAATCCAAACTAACCATCCACCCTAATCTAAACCAATTTTCACATTTTAGTTTATTTTAAAAGAACAGTGGCAACTCCAATTACCACTAATTTTCATAAACACAGGGGTATTACAATAATTCATAATTTCCCATTTTCAAGATTTCAAAGGTATTAAATAGCGAGACTAAGCATTATACTACCATTCCACTATTCACAAAGATTTAGTAATAATCTCATTATTGAGACAAATGAAATTCTAGGGTGACAAAGGTACATGGCATTCAATTTCAATGGAGGGTATAACAAGGTTGGTTTAACTAACCCTTAAGATTTGAACTAATATTTTATATAAATAGCAATGCACATAATTTAAAATAATTAAAACATTTCAAAATCATAGGTTCGAAATGATCAAAGGAGACTTGCCTTCTTGAGTGCTGTTTGGGTCTTCTTGCTGCGACTCGACGAGTTCCTCGTGACTGACGAATCTACGCGAAAAAGACAGACAAACAAAACAAATAAAATCAAACAAAATTTAAATAAAATTCAAAAAGAGTCCATATTTGGATAGTTTAGGATTTTAGAAAAATTTAGAAATTTGAACGGCTCAAATCGGAGTTAAAACGAGAAAGTTATGGCTTACGAAAGATTAAATAGGAGGGAAAAAGGAAAAACCGGATTTCGGGAATTATTTTTGTATTGGAAAATGCCATTTATGACGTCAGCAAATTTCGAATTTCTTGAGCGGGAAAGTTATTTGAATGACGGGTGGGTCCGGTCTACCGTGGACCGGATCCACGGACCATGGGCCTTGCCGACGTGGCGCGCCGGCCACATGGCGCCACGCGGCGCGGGGTGGCGGCCACGCGGGCAAGGCCGGCCGACGTGGAGGCCACGCGGCGCGCGCTCGGCCGGCTCGGAAACGACGGCCGGCGCGGCCTCGCCGGCGGCCGGCGGCCGGAGGTGGGCGAGCGCGCGGCGGGATGAGGGGGTCGGTGGCGGCTTACGGCGGCGGCGACGGAGGCGGGATGGCGGCGGCGCGCAAGAGATGGCGGCGGCGCGCTTTGATGGGGCGGCGGTGAGGCAATGGGGGGCGGCCGAAAGGAGGAGGAGAGGGCGGTGGGAGGCGGGGTGAAAAGAGGGGACGGAAGGGCGGTATTTATAGGCCATGGGAGGAGGGGCGGCCGAAAATGGGGAGCTCGCCGGAGTTAATGAAATCCGCAATTAGGGGGCGAAATTTGAGGGGAAACGGCCGGAGGAATGGAGGGGATTGATGGGGCTTCCGTTTCCACCATTTAATCGAGATTTAAAGCGACGAAAACGGCCGCAATCAAAGCTTTATTTTCGGGTTAATGGAGGTGGAGAGAGAGGGTGGGAGGAGGAAGAAGGTGAGGTTGAAGAAGGATATGACATATGGGTCCCATGTGTCATAGAGAGTGAGAGTTAGTGAAGGGGTACGGGCCGTCGGATTCGCGACACGTGGCAAGTGAGTGTATGAGAGGCTTTGGATTTTATGAAGGGGTAAGTTGTGGTGGATGGCTAGGATTAAAACGTGGAGAGAGGTGGGTTTAATCTGAGAGCGACACGTGGCGGGCTAGGATTTAATTTGATTTTTATTTTCGGAATAAATTTCAGCAATTACTAGAAACTTTATAAAAGCTTGGAAAATTAATATTTAATGTCTAAAAATTCCAGAAAAATCATAAAATATTCCTGGAAGCATTTTAGACTTATTAAAAATATTTTTAATTTAAGATTGCATTTTAATAATTTATAAAATACTTTTTAACTTTGAAAATTGATTTTAAATTTCAGAAAATTCTCAAATAATATTTAAAATTTTAGGAGAGGCTAGGAAAAATATAATTTTCCCTTTTTGGCTTTAATAAAATATTTAAAATACATTTTCTTGCTTTAAATTTTTGAAATAAAATCCAGACAACCAAATAAAAGCCAAGTAAAATCCAATTACTTTAAAATAATTAATTTGAATTTAAATTTTTCCAGAAAACCAAATTTTGGGATGTTACACCTTTGCCATCTAAATTAAAATGCAATTTAAATTAGAGGTCTTGATAAAAATGCCATATTGCTTAAATAAAAATCATCCTATCAATATCTCTACATTTAAAACCCCAATGGTAATTAATAATAATTAAATGTACCAATAATTCAAGGCACTAACTTTCAAGTTATCTCACTCAGCAAATAAAAACCCTATAGCCATGTGCACTCTCATATCTATCATAAGTCTAACCCAACTCATGGAAATTCCTTAATAAATATAAAATAATAAAAGAAGTTATTAAATTAAATTTCAAGCCTTGGTATTCCCCGATTGGCTATGTCTAGCCATGTTCCAATCCAAAGTAGAGTATTCCTATTAATATTACTTTGACATCAACCCTTCTTTTATCCTTCCCAGCAAAGCTTTTTTGCCATTCCCCTTTTCCACTCAAACTCTGTTTGACTGTACCAAGGACCCCGTACTAGTTATACCTTTTCTCTTATCACCAACTCAGTCATAAGAAAACTAAATTAAGTTTATTTTGGATTTATTTGGATCCTTTAAAGTTTTTTGGATTTATTTGATTTTTTGATCACTTATCACGTAATTGGAAGTTGAAGTCCCAGAGAAGCAACAACTTGAGTGAGATCAACATTCGAATAAAGATGTGGACCAAGAATTTAAGACCACTAACTGAGAAGGCTTTGAGTAAGATCAAGGCTGTGGTAAATTGAGTGAGGCAAGTCATTACTTTGATCATATCACACCTACCTTTTGAATGCAAATTATTTTATTTGAAAATATGAAATTGCATGCTTTACCTTGTTATGCAAATTATATTCACACTTGTTCATAGTTAAATTCCTGTAGATAATTGTTTAATTAGACCCACTCCTTGACTTTGAACATGGACCATTGTTGCCCTAAAATTAATGGTAAACATACTAGTTATAAGTTGTATCTTAGCACCATGCTTAGTCTTTGCTTGATACTCGGGGGCATTAAGTTACCCTATCATCAATTTTAAACGAGAAACTTGATTTGGGTGATCACTAGAAGGAAGTGACTGATACATTGGTCTAAAGTATTTTCTGCTTCTCAAAACCCTAAAACTTGCTTCACCTATCAGGGTAAATGGTAAGAAGTGTTGGTGCGGATGCAGCACAAGAATGTTTGGTATGTGGCAGCACCGCCCAGATAACACTAAGGAAAACAGTGCAACCACAAGTCTATAATGAGTACGACCTAGATAACTAATTTGCATCATCCAATGCAGGTTGCACCATTGGAGTGACTCACGGGTCACGTCGTTAGTTATAAGCCATCGTGGACATGGGTCGTGTCACTGATGTAAGCCACTGTGTGGCGCAAGTGGGGTTCTAGGCGCGGTGGACATAACCTCACACAGATGAAACCTTAGTGGGTATAATCTACACTGGGTGATACATTGTAAAAGATTTATAGTGATCTTCTTGATTCACATATTCAAGAAAATATGTGAAATATAACAAGTTGATTATCTCATGTGGGTAAGTAAAGTATATGACCTCTGTAGAGTGAAAAATTTTCGAACAGCCGTGCCCACTATCATGGGTAGGTATGGGAACTTACTCGAGTTATTATCTATTTCTAAAACTTTGTGGATGGGATGAAAAACTTGTCAGGTGGATGTAACCCTGAATTTGAATTGCCCTGGGTGGATATAACACTGTGATATTAATAAGTGGATGTAACTCTGGTAACAAAAGTAGCATTTGGTAGATGGAACCATACTCTGTAACAGATGGATGAAACCTACACTACTATTAATATTGCATACTTTTACAATCCTTAAAAACATGGTTTAGTAAAAAAAATGTTAGGTCTCAGGAATTTCCTATAATTGTATGCCAAAATATTGGTGTTTTCACTAATAAAAGAACCTCAAGCCTTCCTTGACAGCTTTGCATATATTATTATTGTATTATGTGTGATGGCTTGCTGAATACATTTATACTTATTCTTACTCAATTACCATTATTCAGGCAGTAAGAAAGATAAAATCAAGCCCTATGGTCATCTAAAGGAGTTGACACAGCTGGAAGATGATGAGGTCAAGAACTAGGTCGTGAACCCCAGTAGGCTGCCTATGGGTGTGTCCTAAGGGTCCCACGTGTGTGAAGTTTCCATTTCTGCTACTTCTTTTCTAATGATTTTGGCCTGAACGGCCCTTGTGTAAGTTTATTGCTGTATTATTTACCCTTCCGCATGATATGATTTTAATATATAATAATGTATCTATGAGCACTATCTACTAATCTAGAGAATAATGTGGTGAAATCAAAGAGGATTCTGAATTGACAAAATCAGGGTCCGACACCCCCAATGTCCAGTGCCTCCCCAACTCCTCCATGTGTTGGCCGCCATGGCTCTAGTGCCTCGTCCCCTACCCCTCGAGGTAGTAGCAGCAGAGCTAGCATCGCGGTTATCCTCTGTTAAGGCTTGTCGGTGCTCTGTGTGATACTCGCGAGTGTAAGTTGCCGCCGCGTCTCGTGGAGGCGAGCTTCTATTGCCTTTTGCGCGATCGCTGCGTTGTGCAGGCGGAGCGAGCCTTTGCTACCCTTTGCGCGATCGCTGCGAGGTGCATGCGGAGGCGAGCCTCTGCTGCTTTGTAACATCCCAAAAATCTTATTTCTGAAAATTTTAATTTCAAATTAATTATTTTAAAAGTATTTGAATTTTATTTGGTTTTCTGAGTTTTCTGGAGTTTAAAACCTATTTTTAAAATTTAAAAAGAATTTTAAGTTTACAAATTAAATACCAACATTAGTTGGAAATATTTTTATTAAATCCAGAATGTCACCAGGAGCTTCTGTGAATTTTTCTGGAATTTTTGGAGGTATTTTCATATTTTTCTGAGGCTTAAATAATTTCCTAGCCTTTTCTGAAAATCAAAATCAAATTCTAAAAATAAAAATGTCCTCCTCCACCCTCCGGCTGATGCGTGGACGGCCCAGATCCGCCCATGTCGCCGCCCGGCCTAATCCCGACTGCTTTCCCCCTCTCCCTCCGCCAAGCGGGCCCGACCCGTCAGCCTCCTCACCCGACGCGTGGATGGCTCGGATGAGCCGAGTCCCCGCGCCGACCCATCCCGCCATCCACTCCCCGCTCCCTCTCTTCTCTCACCGCCCGCGGCCCCACCGTCGGCCGCTGCGACCACTGCTCCGCGCCACACAGGCCCGCTGTCGGCCCTTCTTCCCCTCTCGCGCGCCTCCTTCCTTTCTTCTCTTCCCTGCTTTCCGTCTTTGCTCTGGCCGACCATTTCCACGCCGAATCCGGCCCTATTCCACCGCCTCCTCTCCGGTTTGGAAACCCGCGACCAAATCCCCAAACTGTCGCCCCCCTCTTTCCTTCCTTCTTTGCCCCCCTTCCTTCTTTGTCGAGAAATCCAGCGAGCAATTGCCGCGCCCGTGCTCCCCCTCCGGACCCTATAAAAGCCCCCGCGGCTTCGCCTCCCTTCGCACAACCTCCCGCTGCTCTCCCCCTCAATCCCCGAGCACCCTATCGCTCCGCCACCGTGCTCTGTCCCTCTCCGAGCTCCGCCACACTCCGGCGAGCAATCGCCGCCGCCCCGGTCCTCCCCAGAGCCCGCCGCTGCCACCCCGAGCATCCCCGCGCTCGTGCAAAGCTCCCCGACCCCTTGGCTGAGCCTCCCTGCCACAGGAACACCGTCGCACCGGAGCACCCGAGCTGTGACGCCGCTCCTCCTCATCGCCGGCCGCCTCCACTCGTCGCTGAACCCCACTGACCTCGCCGTTGGCACCTCTTCTACACCAGGGACGTGTTTCGGACTTCCCCCGAACCCCTCTGGCCACCCCTCGCCGCCGGCACCACCGTCCCCGTCTACCTCTGCCCGGCCCCCTCCAGCAGGTACCTCAAAAGGTATACCTACCCTATATGGGTAAGCAACACCGAGCTCTTGGATCGCTAGCACGATTACTCTTTCCCCAGCTCCTCGCTGCGTTCGAGCCCCCGGCTCCGCACGCTGAGGTTGAGCCAATTCTTTTATTTTCCACGCTGACAGATGGGCTCTACCTGTCGGCCGCTGTCGATCTGTGGGCTGGCTAACATCTGGGCCCCGACTGTCAGTACTGTCGCTGGCATGTGCATCCAGAGCCTGATGGGTCCCACTTGTCAGTGACCAACAGCTTGTACGGTCACTGACAGAGGGGTCCCACATGTCAGAGACCGAGCGCAGTGGGCTCACTGTCATGTGGGTCCCACTTGTCATAGACTCAGAAAAAATAATAAAAGAAAAAGAATAAAATGTAAATTCTGCAAGTGGGTCCCACCTGTCAGAAATTTAATAATTTATGGATTTATTTGAACTGAAATCTTTAAATGAGCATAACTTTCTCATTTTAACTCCAAATTGAGCCGTTCAAATTTCTAAATTTTTCTAAAATCATAATCTATCCAAATATACCCTATTTTTGAATTTTTAAATTTATTTGAATTTTGTCTTGTATTTATTTGCTTTGTTCGTTTATCTTTTCGCGCGTAGATTCCACCGTTGCTGAAGATCTCTCCACTTCGCAGCAAGAAGACCCAGAGAGCGTGCAAGAAGGCAAGTCTCCTTTGATCATTTTGAACCTATGTTTGAGAAATGTTTTTAATTATTTTAAATTTATGTGCTTCGCTTTTTACATAGAACTCTAATTTTGGTCTTAAGGCATAGTTAATCCAACCTTGATATGCCCTCAATTGAACTTGAATGCCATGTACCCTTGTAACCCTAGTATAACCTTTGTCTCAATAATGAGAATTACATAATCCTTTGGCAATATTAGAACGGTAGAAAAATGCTTAGTCATACTAATTAATTCTTTTGTAAATATGGAATGGGAAATTATGTTTCATTACAGTAATCTTTGTATTTAGAAATAAGTGGTGACTGGTGTTGCCACTGTTCTTTTAAGAATAAATAAAATGTAAAAGTTGGTTTAGACTGGGGTGGATGGTTGGTTTGGATTGGTGCGGCAAGCACGAGATCTTGTAAAGTGTATGTCCCGCCCTAGTCGATTAAGGACCGACGCTTGTGATTGTCCAGACTGAGCACTACCGTACAACCCCGAGTCTATATGGGTACGACCTAGCTGATTAAATCATGATAGTTTAGTTTAAGTGCCACCAGTGGAAAGTGGGTGCTAGGGAGTTACTGGTTATTCACAGTGAGGGACAGGGTTTTACTGTACTCATATGGTGCAAGAGGGGGCTTCGGACTGGGTGGATTTAACCCTTCTGCGGTGAAACCTTAGCGGGTGGTGTCTAGCTAGACTAGAGTGAGGAAAAGGCTTTGTGATATTTTATCTGTGTCTCATGCCAAAGGAAGCGTGGTGACTGTTAAGATAATTTATCTCTTGGGGGTAAAATTGTACAACCTCTGCAGAGTGTCAAACTATTCGAATAGCCGCGCCCACGGTCAAGGACGGGCAAGGAATGCATTCACATGGTAGATTTCTGGTTTTGGTTTTAAAAACAAAGTTTTGTATTGCGAGAGTGGAGGGAACTCTTGGAAGGGATCCTGGCGGTTGGAGCCAGTGTGGGTGGATGTAACCCGTAATTCTAAACTTTATCGATTAGAATTGGTTAATTAGTGTTGGTGGTTAGAACCTTCACTATAAACTGCTTAAAAGTTTCAATTAAAGCAATTATTTTGTCAAATTAATGCCTTCGAAAATATTTAGTAGTAATTGAAATAAAACATTGCTTTGTGCAAAAGAACCATATAGCCTTCCTTTGTCAAGCCTTGCATCTATTGCATTTTTCCCAAGACTTGCGGAGTACTTTATGTGCTCACATGTTGCACTTAAAATCAACTCAGAAGAATATGAAGCTCAAGATGGAGACTACGACTACTTCGCTTGTGGATTCGACGAAGGATTCCCGAGTACTAGGTCGCGCTTGCCACCAATTGCACGTGGCGTATTGATGGGTCTTCGCGGTTATCTTACGCTTCCGCTGTGTTTCGTGTGTGCGAGGTCTTGAAACCTCATTTGTAATAATGAGACCTTTCGGTCAGTACTCTATTATTGTAATAAAGCGTACTTGGTGATGTAATCATTTCTGTTTGACTGTGTGCACTAGCTTTGATTTGGGACTAGTGCTGTAATACACAGAGGGTCCGAGTTCAGAAATCCGGGGGTCCCGACATGCCTTTTGCGCGATCGCTGCGAGGTGCACGCGGAGGGGAGCCTCTGCTGCCTTTTGCGCGATCGCTGCGAGGTGCACGCGGAGGCGAGCCTCTGCTGCCTTTTGCGCGATCGCTGCGAGGTGCACGCGGAGGTGAGCCTCTGCTGCCTTTTGCGCGATCGCTGTGAGGTGCATGCGGAGGTGAGCCTCTGCTGCCTTTTGCGCGATCGCTGCGAGGTGCATGTGGAGGCCAGCCGCTAGTGCGTCTTATCATGACACAAGGTGCAGGAAGCGTCAACCACACGTTGTTTATACTCCGGAGAGTACGCATAGGGATAATACCTATGCATGCGCGGGAGCGTCCGTGTCTTATTTATACTCCGTAGAGTGTGTGGGACTATCAACCACACCTTATTTATACTCTGGAGAGTACGCATAGAGATAATGCCTATGCGCGCGCGGGAGCATCCGTGTCTTGTTTATACTCGGTAGAGTGCACAGGGACAACATCCGTGTCTTATTTATACTCCGTACAGTGCGTGCGGAGGCAGACCTCGGTGCTACGTCTTATTTAGAGTCTGTAGCATTGCGGGCGGTGAAGTTGCGTGCGGAGGCGGACCTCGACGCTACGTCTTATTTATACTCCGTAGAGTGCGCGTGGAGGCGTCCCCCCACGCGTCTTTGTTTGTACTCATACCCGCGTTTTTTCACGGAGAGTGCGTGCGCGAACGTGTGTCTTTGTTTATACTCATGCCCGTGTTTTCTCACAAAGAGTGCGCACGCGAACGCGTGTCTTTGTTTATACTCATGCCCGTGTTTTCTCACAGAGAGTGCGCGCGCGAACGCGTGTCTTTATTTATACTCATGCCCGTGTTTTCTCACAGAGAGTACACGCGCGAACGCGTGTCTTTGTTTATACTCATGCCCGTGTTTCTTCACAAAGAGTGCGCGCGCGAACGCGTGTCTTTGTTTATACTCATGCTCGTGTTTTTTCATAAAGAGTGCACGTGCGAACGCGTGTCTTTGTGCGCGCGAAGGTAAGCCTTCGCGCGCTTTTGCGGGAAACAAGACAACTTTTTGCAAACGGTGAACTTTATTAAATTCCCGTTTGCGCGGGTGAGCGATTAGAAAAGGTAAGGTACTGACCACTGACCGCTTAAAGACGGGAATGGCTGCAGCTATCGTTGCCCGATGACGAGGCAGGGCACAGTGGAAGCCGCTGCTGCTGGAGCGATCTGTGCGGGAGTTTGGCGAGGTGCCTTCCGGAACCGCCAAGGATCCTCGCGCTTGCACACCCAGCCTAAGCATTTCGTTGAGCCTCGCGGTGCGGGCCTCTGGTGCCGAGCTCTATGCGCCAAGCCATATCCTAGTCGCTGTGGACGGTGATGATGGCCCGCGGTCCAGGGAGCTTCATGCACAGGAAGCCGTGGTGTGGGACTGCCCCGAGAGAGTTTAAGGTCGGCCGCCCCAATATAGCGTTGTAGGGGTACGAAATGTCGACAATGTCGAAGGTGGCATCCTCACTCCTCACATTATCGTCTCGATCGAAGGAGACTTGGAGGCATATCTGGCCCAATGCCCGCAGGGGCTGGCCTCCGAAGCCCTGTAATGGGATTCCCGAAAGGCCCAATCGACTTCGGGGGATCCCCATCTGATCGAAGGCCGCTGCGAACAAGATGTTCGCGGAGCTGCCTCCATCGACCAGGACACGCCTAACGTCGCAGCCTGCGATGACGACCTGGACGGCCAGGGGATCTTGGTGGGGGAATTCCATGCCCTCAGCGTCAACGGACGTGAAGGTGACTTCGTGTTGCGCCCACTCCGGCGGTGCTTGCGCTGGGTATGCCGCGACATGGTGCAACCTCCTCGCATAGGCCTTCCGCTGCCATGCCGAGGCGAACTCCAACGAGGATCCCCCGGAGATGACGTTTATGACCTTCCGCTGGGCTCCCTCTGGGGCTTGCAGATGTAGGAGGCTCTCCCGAGGTTGCTGTACATGGGCCTGAATCCGCAGGGAGCCTTCCTGGGGTTGCGTCCCTTGATCCTAGGGGTGTTGGACGTGAGCCACGACGGGCGGACGGGCCTCAGGGTTTCTGTCTCTGGCGACGCTCTGCCGGAGTGCTGCGATAGTGGTGCACGCAGACGTGTCGTGGCTGCCCCGACCGTGTACCTCGCACCACTGCCCCTGGTGCTGGTCGTCATACTCCCCGTGGGTTCTATCGTCGCGACCCCGCCCGCGCCCCTGTCCCCGGCCACGGCGTCCCCTGCCGCCGCGACCTGCGGATGCGTTATCTTCGGAGCCACCTTCGATGTCAGAGACATAGCGAGGTTTCCGAGATTTGCGTTGGTCGCGCCTGGGCTTGTCGTCCGATGAGTCTTTGTGCTGGGTATCCTTGCGGTCGGAGGCGTCCTTCGATGGCTCTTGCTTACGTTTACCTTTCGAGGAGCCATCCTTCGGCGAGCGATCGTTTTTCGCCGAGCCCTCCGCCTGGTTGGTGTTAGAGTCGTCGCCGCCGTGCATCCTCCTCCGCTCTGGCGTACTCTTCCATCTTGTCGAAGAGCTTCACCACTGTCGTGATCGGTTTCCGCGCGTTGTACTCGGCCATCAGCCCTGGGTGGAGACCTTGTATCGCTGCGTTGATGACGGTTGTTTTATTGACATCCTTGACCTGGCAGCGTACCTTCGTGAAGCATTTGAAGTAGTCTCGGAGCCTCTCCGAGGGTTTCTGCTTGACTACGAAGAGCTGGTCCGCATCGACACGCTCGACGTAGTTTCCCTGAAAGTTGTTGTAGAGCCGGCCGCGGATCTGCTCCCACGCGTAGATGGAATTTGGCTCGATGGTGAAGAACCAAGAGAGCGCCACCCCCTGCAACGTGAGGGGGAGCCCCTTCGCCTTCATGGTGTCATCTCCGCCAACGGCTTCGATGGCGGTCTCGTACACACACACGAATTCCCGTGGGTCCATGTCACCTTTGTACGCCTCGATGACACTCAGGAACTTAAAGTCCTTCGGCCATGCCGCCTGCTGCAGGCCTGCGGAGAGTGAGGACTCCAGGTCGACGCGTCGTGGTGGGACGCGGCAGGACGTGGGGGCGTCACGGCTATCCGCCCTCTCCGATGTGGGCTCCGATGCGACCACCGGCAGGGTCTGTTGGCTCCGAGCCTCTTGCATGTCCCGCACGGCCCCGCGGAGATCCGTTAGCTCTCGCTGAAATGCGCTGAGTGCCGCCAGTAGGGAATTCTCCACCGTGGACGTGGTTGGGGCCATCGGTGCGCTTGGCGGTGCGACCGGAGCGGCGGTAACCACGGCCTGCGCTCCCGGACTGCCCGCTGCGCTAGTGTGAAGGACTCTGGAGCTAGTGACGAATCCCGCGTTGCCGCCGGAACCGCTCACCATGTCCGCACCGGGTGGGAGAGCGGACGTCGTGCCGGCGTGGGCATCGGCATTACTGCCTCCGACCACCCGAGCAACGCTGCCGGCGACTGTCGCGGTACCTGCGGTGGGGTTACCTACCACGCGTGGGGCGGTTTCGACTGTCGCAGCGGCGGCGGTGGGGTTGGTCGTCGCGGCGACGGCGGCGGGGTCGAACGTTGCAGCGATGGCGGCGGGATCGAACGTCGCGGCGGTGGCGGTGAGATCGAATGTCACGGCGGTGGCGGCGGGATCGAATGTCGCGACAGTGGTGGCGGGGTTGAATGTCGTGGCGGTGGTGGCGGGGTCGAACGTCGCGGCAGTGATAGCGGGGTCGAACGTCGTGGCGGTGATGGCGGGGTCGGGCGTCACGGCGGTGGTGGCGGGATCGAATGTCGCGGCGGGGGTGGCGGGATCGAATGTCGCGGCGGTGTTCACGATCGTCACACTCGCATCGCCACCTGCGGCTGCCGACGCCGAAGCCCTGATATTGACATGAAATTCCGCTGCTCCCACCTTCTTCTTCTTCGCCGCCGACGATGAAGCTTTCTTTGGTGCCATCCTTCTTCGGATCTGGAGGCTTGCTCTTGTCCTCCCCACGGACGGCGCCAACTGTTGTGGTTACAGACCAAACAGAGAGAGAGTATGGTAGTGGAGAGTTAGGTGAGCAATGGCTTAGGATCTCTCCCCGTGGCCTGTGTTGTATATATATATCCACATGGGGAGTACTTTTACAATTATACCCTTACATCCGAGTATTCCCCTCAGGGGCACTTATGTCATTACACATGCCCCATTTTGGGCCTTACATCCCTCTAACAGGCCTACTGGGCTTAGGTGGGGGCCACCCCTACAACAATAACCATCTGTGAAAACCTACTATCATAGACGACTTTTACCAAAAATTGTCTGTGATATGTGGCCATCATAGATGATTCTATTTTTTGTTGCCAGGTAATTATTTATTTGTTTTGATCTTCCAAGTTTGGCCTATGGTTGATATCTAATTTATTTTTTGATTAGTGGGAAACTAGAGGCATCCATAAAGAGGAATGATTTGTTGTCTGATTAGTTCTGCTAAGCTCTATGCATTTCCTATCTCCAGTAGCACACCCATCTAGTTGCAGTCGAAGCGTCATGGTCGAAGTGCCGTGGTTGAAGTGTCATGGTTGAAGCATCGTGGTTGAAGCCATGGTCAAAATGCCGTGATCGAAGCTTCATGGTTGAAGCATTGTGGTCGAAGCTTCTTGGTTGAAACCGTGGTCAAAGTGCCGTGGTCAAAGTACCATGGCTGAAGCTGCGTCATGATCGAAGTTCCATGAGGGAATTTCTCTACCATGAGGTGCTTCTTTCTTTTAGCTCATGCACACAAAGAATCACTTCCCCAAGTCACTACTGCACGCCCCAACCGAAAATCCACGGCATTGACACCACAACGAAATCACACACAACAATTCGATTTTGATACCTTCCAAAATGATTTGCCGGTGGAGCATGCCTGCTCAACGCCTTGTGGTGCTAGCTTGAACTCTAGCTTCATGTTGTTCTCCTACCAGCACCAGAAAGGTTGCCTCAATCAAAATTCTGAATTAGATTTGTAATTCTTGGAACAGGAAAATTAAAGAAAGATAGCTACTTAAGATAGATGGATTCGTACCAGGGAGGAGACGATGAGGCCGTGGTCATTGGGGACTGCAGCTGTAGTGAAGAATTAGGTATGTACCTGTTGTGTCACCGCTCCTAGATCCGGCCTCCTCTGCGCTATATGCGGTAGTGCCTCACCCGGATTTGGCCTCCTCTGCGCCAATCCAGCCAGCCCCTCGTCTGCTTCATCTACGACCATGACCGGCCTTCTCAGGAGCCACCGCTCTCGGATCCGGCCTCCTCTGTGTCGGATCCGGCGGTTCCTTGCCTGGATCCAGCCTCCTCCTTGCCAGATCTATCCAGTCCCCTCTGCTTCATCTACGACCATGCCGACGATCACGTCCACAACCTCCTCTAAGACTGCGCTGATGACCTAGTCCACCACCTCCTCTATGACCGCGCTAATGACCATGCCTTCGACTACGCCTTCGACCTCGCCTTCGACCCCGACCATGCCTTCTCCCGGGTGCCTCCTCCTACCTCTCCTACGACCATGTCAACGACCGCGCCTACGACCATGTGTATGACCTCACCTTCAACCACACCTCCGACCGCGTCTTTGACCTTGCCTCCTCCTCGTCAGATCCAGCTGGCCCCCTCTGCTTCATCTACGACCACAACCAGCTGACCTCCTCCCCAGATTAGCTGGCCCCTTCTGTTTCATCTTCGAACACGGTTGGATGACCTCCTCCCCAAATCCGGCCGACCCTCTTTGCTTCATCTTCGACCACGACTATTCGACCACATCGTTCGACCATGGCCGTTCGACAATGGCTGATTTAAGCATGGTTGTTCGACCCCGGCTGTTCCATCATGGTCGTTCGACCACGGATGGAAGACCATGGTGGCTCCGACTGGATCCTTGTAGCTACGACCGATTCCCTTGAATAACCTCTCTCTACTCATTTTCCTCATCTTCCCGATCGACCACGATCGATCGATGTCGATGACCTCTTCATCAACCTCAGCCATGCCCTCCTCTGCATCAACTTCACTACCCCGACCACAACGACGACCTCGACACGAAGTACCTCTAAATGGCTTCCTCCTCCACGGCTACAACCATGGTCACCACGTTCTCAGCTACCTCGGTAACAAAGGGCTATCATTAACTTGAGTAAACTCATCGGTTCCCTCTACAGTCACCACGTCTACAACGCCACAACAGTCCCCAATGCTGTTGCTGCGATTGCAGGGGGATGTCAATCAGACGATTCTCCACCTTCGGCTTCCTCTCCAATTTGACCATCCACGACATTCTTGCTATCCGTGACAATTTCCTGTCTAGTCTGACCGTCCACTCCTACTCCTACTGTCCACGAAGCTACCGCTATGACTGCGGGGGATGTTAGAGTATATTAGCATATCTCTAGTTTTGGTAGTTTAGGATTTGTAATTCTGTGATACATTCCTTATCTTTTTGAGAGGCTTCTTTTCCTCAAGCCTTGTACTCTATATAAATCGTCTTCGAGGTTTAATACAATCATCCATCTATTACAGTATATCCACCTTCCTACAGTGCTGAATGATACTGCTGAGTGTGCTTGTTGGTTAGGAATTCAAAAGATTGTTACCGCCACAAAATCTTTTGTACACGTGGATTAAAGAAAAGTCAACATTGTTTTGTGTTGCAGCGACCGGGCGTTAAGCATCCGCCACAGCAGTCTCTTCTGGCCCTAGTTAGATTAGAAATGTCAAACATGGAGTGAATTAAGGTCGACCACTCATAGTTGCCATTTCTGGTGGCGATAAGGACGAACTATTCAGTGATGTGTGCTACTATCCCCTATTGAGGTTAGTGATGTGGAGGTCCGCAGCAGGATTTGTATAGGACACGAGAACTTTTCAAATTTACAAAACAGAACCATATTTTTTTGTTAAATTTCTGCAAAGTTCATAGGTTCTAAACAAGCCTTAGAAGAAATTGATTGGACTTGGAAGAACAGTTGAATAAAATAGTCACATAAATGTTATAAACAAAAAGCAATAGGTGCCCAATGTACAGATGCCTCTTCATACAGAGATGTCTTTACAGCAAAAGACACCTTATGTTCCACTCCTTCATTGTCTATATATATCATTGTACAGATTTCAGAATTAATAATAAGAAGCAATATTTCTGTCCAACACTTGTCTCAATACCTCTTGCAAAACATTATCAGCACCGTTTCTCTCCAAATCGAGCATCAACAACAGAAAAAAAGGTAATGGCACCACTAGCCAGCCGGTGGAGAGCACGGCCGCCTCCACCGCGCCCAACGGTGCCGCCTCAATCCCAGCGATGGCGCGCCCGGTGGCGCCAGCGCGCGCGCCGACGCCCGAGGCGGCTCGGTCGCGGCTTGCGGCGGCCGGCGCTCGCACGCCCGATCTGGCGAGCCCGCAGCGGTGGCGACTCACGACGAACTCGGCGGAGAACATGGCCGCCTCTCTCGCGCGATGGCACCGCCCGAGCCCGAGCGCCGGCGGCGCGCAGCGCCGAGCCCGAGGCCGGCCGGCGCATGGCGGCCGGCGCGGCTCGCACGGTGGCGACTCACGACAAACTTCGGCGGAGAACACGGCCGCCTCTGTCCCCGCGATGGCACCGCCCGAGCCCGAGCGGCCGGCGGGCAGCGCCGAGCCCGAGGCCGACGGCGCATGGCCCGATCGCGGCGGAGCCCGCAGCCGGTGGCGACTCACGGCGAACTTCGGCGGAGAACACGGCCGCCTCTCTCGCGATGGCACCGCCGAGCCCGGGCGGCCGGCGGTGGCAGCGCCGAGCCCGAGGCCGACCGCGCGCATGGCCCGGCGGCGGCCCGACCGGCGGCTCGAGCCCACGGCCGACGCGCCCGCGCCGTGACGGCGGCAAGACGGCGACGCCCGACGCGGCAGCACCAGCGGCGGCGCGACCCATCCCGGCCGGCGGTGGCGGCGCCGCGCGGCGGCGGCGCTGCGCTCGGACGATGGCGCCACGCCCGGCGGCCGACGGCGCACGCGGCGCAGCCCGTCCCGAGGAGCGGCGGTGCGGCGTGGCCGCCGACGGCCGGCGGCGGCGACGCCCCCAGCGGCGTCCATGTCCAGCGAAGCGGTGGCGACCAGCGCGGTGAACGAGGCGGCCGGCCGGAGGAAGCGGCGGCGGCGCGCTTGCCCGAGGGCGGCGCGCCGCAGAGGTGTCGCGGGAGGTGGCGGCGCCAGGCCGACGGCCGGCGATGGAGGCAGCGGCGGCGGCGGCGCGCCGCCGGTGGCGGCGCGCCCAAGGAGCAAAGCGGCGGCTCCATGGCATGGTGGTTAGGGTTTGGGAGTTAGGAAACCCTAACTCCCCTCCTTATATATGCTGCCCATTTAAATGGGCTTTGGCCCAAAAGCCCCACCTCCCACATGGGTCAAAGGCCGAACGGGCTTTAGCCTGTGTTTGGATTTTGCATTTTCCCCAGATTTCATAGAAAATGCAGCATTTTCCTTTAAATCAATTAATATTGTAATTTTTGCAGTATAGTCCTTGTGCTTCTTTATAATTGTACCTATCTGTTTATACATTTATACATTAGCATTTCAGTCCCTACAGGATCTGAAAATTTTGCAAATGCTTTAGGTTGATTTTCTCTCATTTTGGAATAACACAAAGTTTCTTAAATTTTATATTGGCCATACACAAGGTAGTACCATAGTACTCTCATGGGATTTATTCCTCAACGTATGCACCCGATCAAGTTTTGCAATATTTTGGTCTACACTTTTGGGTGACTATCTTTATTTATTTTCAAATTGGCCATACACAAGGTAGTACCATGGTACTACTGTGGGATTTCATCCTCAACGTGCGTACCCAATTTAATTATAAATTATACAAGGTCTACACCTAAGTGATTACCATGGTTCCTTTTCACATTGGTCATACACACGGTAGTATCAAAGCACTACTGTGGGATTATCATCCTCCAAGTGCGCACTCAATGTTAAAAAATGAATTACATAATGTTAATACCATTGGTGATTAACTATGTTGTTCCACAATAGGAGAATGTCCCTTTATGTATTTCAAGTTTATCTTGATTACTTGCATTTCGCATTGCTTATTTATCATTGCCAACGATTTTAACAAATCTGTGGCCCTACATATGTAGGCACAATGGCTACTAAAGAGTTTGAGGCCCTCGCTCTTGACGGCCACAACTTCCCCACATGGGCGATGGATCTCAAAGTGAGTCTATCGTTGCGCGGAATGTACCAGGCAATTGCAGCTCCCCAAGAGGGTGTAGCTCCTTTGGCTAAGACTCTCAAGTACAATACCTTATTTACGGAACCACATCCATCCTGATCTCAAGGCTGAGTATCTGATGGAAGAAGACCCACGTGCTCTGTGGCTTGCTCTTCAAACATGGTATGAACAGCATAAAACAGTCATCCTACCGGAGGCTGTCAATGAGTGGAACCACCTCCGCAAAATTTATGAATGCATACCTACAATAAATACCATAAAATCACAATTTATGTGCGCTATGCCATACAATAAATTGGTGTTCACCACCAATATTGTGATTAAACGGTATTATAAATATAGCCTCATGTTATATTTAATTTTAGGTATATATTCATTTGGATTACAATACTCATATTGTTTTCCACATATTTTGTATTTTCTTACAACATTACCATACACATTAATTTACCTCATGTAAATTAATCATATATGGTGTACTTTTCATGTAGGTTTTAAATGGCTACCAAAGATTTTGAGCCCCTCGCTCTCGATGGTTCCAATTACCCTACATGGGCTATGGACTTAAAAATCAACCTCACCACACGTGGGTTGCAAAGGGTGATATTTGATCCTCCAAATGATCAAATTTATTGGAGATTGTGACATATTCCGTTTTAAGCATAATACGGAATCACATACATCCAGATTTAAAGGCGGAATATCTGTATGAGGAAAATCCACTTACACTATGGTTAACCCTCAAAAATAGATATGAGCAGTAAAAAGCTGTTATCTTACCTGAGGCTAATCATGAATGGGCACATCTTAGACTCCAAGACTTTAAAACTGGTGGAGACTACAACCATGCCCTTCACGCTATTTGCTCTAAATTGTGTTTTTGTGAAAAGGAACCAACAGATGCGGATAAAATAGAGAAAACTCTCTCGACTATGCTCCCATCTGACAGGGTCCTACAGCAGCAATGGCGTGCTGCAAATTACCAAACTTATTTTGATCTTATGCATACTATGCTTCAGGCAGAAAAGCATACTGAACTTCTTTTAAAGGATAATCAGCAACGTCCCATTGGGGCTGCTCCACTTCCTGAAGTTCATGCTAATCAAAATAACAACAAGTTCAGTGGTTCACTCAATCACTCAAAGAACTTTAAAGGTAAACACAAACGCAATATGAAAAAAATCCCATCTTTAGCCTCCGGATTGTACTATACATACACCAAATCCGTTCAACATATTGCGTACAAAGTAATTTTCCAAAACATTAACACATTCCAAACATGGCATGATCGCCTTGGCCACCCAGGCATTGGAATGATGAGGAAAATTATTCGCAATTCAATTGGTCATACATATATCAAGACAAAATTTCCGGAATCCTCAGATTTTGTGTGCACTTCCTGTGCCACCGGAAAATTGATTTTAAGACCCTCTTATCTTAAAATCAGAGCTGAATCACTTAAATTCCTTGAACGCATTCAAGGAGATATATGTGGTCCTATACAACCATTGTGTGGACCGTTCAGGTACTTCATGGTTCTAATTGACGCATCTACTAGATGGTCACACGTGTGTCTTTTATCCACACGAAACCATGCATTTGCTAAGTTAATTGGTCAAATTATCCAATTACGAGCACATTACCCTGAATATCGAATTCAATCAATTTGAATGGATATTGCTGCTGAATTTTCATACCATGCCTTCAATGACGATTGTATGGCTCTTGGGATACAAGTTCAACACTTTGTTCCATATGTCCATACACAAAATGGTTTAGCAGAATCTCTTATCAAGAGAATCAAGCTCATTGCAAGACCATTACTACAGAATTGCAACTTACCAACATCATGTTGGGGTCATGCAGTTTTACATGCTGCTGACTTAATCCAATTGCGTCCAACTGCATATCATAGCACTTCCCCGCTACAATTAGTACGTGGAAATTCACCAAATATTTCCCATCTGCGAAAGTTCGGTTGCGCTACATACGTACCGATCTCACCACCGTAGCGTACCTCAATGGGACCGCACAGGAAATTTGGGATCTATGTTGGGTATAAATCTCCGTCAATCATAAAATACCTCGAGCCCCTAACAGGGACTGTTTCTGACGATGCGCTGATTGCATATGCAATGAGGAACATTTCCCGGCATTAGGGGGAGACAACAAGTACCAAACTGAATGCCAGGAAATTAATTGGAATGTTCAAGGCATTCCTACCTCAGACCCACGTACCAGAGAGACTGAACTTCAAGTTCAGAAACTCATTCATTTGCAAAACATTGCAAATAACCTGCCAGATGCATTTACTGATTATAAGGGTGTCACAAAATCCTATAATGCTGCCAGAAATGTACCTGAAAGAGTGGAGGTACCGCAAAATACCACTCAACTCCCAGTTCAAAATAAGAGGGGGAGAAGTACGATACAAACGGCGGATACAGCTTCTAACAAGCGACAAAGGAAACAAAAGAATGTAAATGCAGATCAACTTCAAGTTGATAGACACCAAAGGATCCTTAAACCCAGATCAACAGTGCACTCAATTACTGATCCTGGGACATCGGAATACCCCGACTCAAATGTTTTGGGAAATAACATTGAGTCATCAGGGTCCAAGAAATTTTCACAAACTATACCGATTACGGAGAATCATACGATCGTAAGACTACAATTGTCGACATTTATTTCTCCACAACAATTGCAAACAACCTTCAAAATGATCCAGATCCCAAGACCATGGCAGAGTGCAAACAGCGCTCGGACTGGATTCAATGAAAGGATGCAATTCAAGAGGAGTTAGCCTCGCTCAAGAAAAGAAATGTATTCACCAATGTGATACATACACCTCCCAAAATATTCCCTGTCGGTTTCAAATGGGTTTTCGTCCACAAACGGAATGAAAACAATAAGGTGGTGAGATACAAAGCAAGGCTTGTAGCACAAGGGTTCACGCAGAGACCCGGCATTGATTTCAATGAAACTTATTCTCCAGTAATGAGTGGAATAACATTCCGATACTTAATCTCATTGGCAGTACAAAATCATCTATCTTTTCAGTTGATGGATGTAGTGACCGCATATATTTATGGGTCACTTGATTCGGACATATACATGAAAGTTCCCGATGGAATTTCAATTCCGAATCCAAACGCAAATTGCAATATGTATTGTGTAAAATTAAACAAGTCTTTATACGGCTTGAAACAGTCGGGTAGAATTTGGTACAACCGACTAAGTGAGTTCCTAACCAAAAAGGGATACTCCAACAATGATGATTGCCCATGCGTGTTCGTCAAAAGATCCTCAACAGGATTTTGCATTATATCTGTGTATGTTGATGATCTTAATATCATTGGTAACACACAAGATATAGATGAAGCACGCAATCATCTTATGACGGAATTTGAAATGAAGGATTTGGGTAAATCAAATTTTGCTTAGGTATACAACTTGAGCACCTTCATACATGCATCATAGTGCATCAATCAGCCTATGTCCAAAAATGTTGGAGAAATTCAATATGGACAAAGCATATCCATCGAAAACCCCCATGGTTGTTCGATCTCTCGACAGGGACAAAGATCCATTTAGACCCCGAGATGACAATAAAGAGCTATTGGGACCCGAGGTTCCATATCTCAGTGCCATCGGAGCGCTTATGTACCTTGCAAATTGCACCCGGCCGGATATTGCATTTGCGGTAAATCTACTTGCTAGATATAGCGCTGCTCCAACCAAAAGACATTGGGTAGGAGTGAAGAATATCTTTAGATATCTTCAAGGCACTAAAGATCTCGGTCTATTCTTCCAGAAGAATAAAAATGTGGATTTAGTAGGATATACAGATGCTGGCTATTTATCAGATCCCCATAATGCCAGATCTCAAACAGGCTTTGTATTTTTACATGGTGGAACAACCATCTCTTGAAAGTCTTCGAAACAGACTCTAGTGGCTACATCCACTAATCATTCTGAAATACTTGCATTATATGAAGCATCACGTGAATGTGTATGGCTTCGCAGAATGATTAACCACATACAACAATCATGTCGTATAGGTGCTATCGCATCATCTACCATTATCTACGAAGATAATGCTGCTTGCGTTGTTCAAATGCAAACGGGTTACATAAAGAGCAATATCACAAAACACATTGCACCTAAACTATTTTACCCACATGAATTGCAAGAGAGTGGGGAAATAAATATTCTGCAAACTAAGTCTTGTGATAATCTCGCAGACTTATTCACTAAGTCATTACCAACCTCCACATTCCAAAAATGTGTTTATGGAATTGGTATGCGAAGACTACGTGACTTGCAGATATCAGGGGGAGAAATCTCCTAAGATTTAACCCGTTCAATATAAATATTGTACTCTTTTCCCTTTATGAGTTTTTCCTCTAAGGTTTCTCATTAAGGTTTTTAATGAGGCAATATTTCTGTCCAACACTTGTCTCAATACCTCTTGCAATAATAAAGTCTTGTCTTAAAAAGAGAGCATGACCTAAATACAACTGGGGCAAAATGGGGCTTCTATCCTAGTCCAGAAAAATTGCAGTACCATGTATCCAAATGTACTCTGGTCCAGAAAAACTGCAATACAATATCCACAAGTGTATTGGTACACTCATGCCCAGAAAAATTGCAATACCATATCCACACGTGTGTGTAACGTAGTGGTGCAGGTGAAAGTGTATAATTAATTTTTAAAAAATACACGAGTATGGTGCAATGTCATTTACAGCTGGCATTGTTCTCATGCTTTTTTATCCACGTTTACAACGTGGGGATAGAACCAGGACGGTGTGTAAGAGGTGATGCTATTCCGTTGGAAGGTGATAGAGACAGAGCCGGCTCAGGTGTAGGGCCCGCTGCACATAGCTATGTGCAGAGGTGCCTCAATGCACGACACGTGGCAGGAGGCGGCTGGATTCTCGACACGTGGCAAAAAATAAAAATAAAATTTTTTAAGTATTTTAAAAATATTTTTATTAAAAAATGTTTTTTAAGTACTTCAAAAATATTTTTAAGTACTTAAAAAAATACTTTGTAAGTATCCAAAAATACTTTTAAAATTTTTAAGTATTTTTTGGTTTTTTTTGGATTTTTAAGTATTTTTTATTTTTGCCACGTGTCACGAATCCAGCTGTCTCTTGCCACATGCCACGCATCGAGGCGCCCCTGCACATAGCTATGTGCAGGGGCCCTGCACCTGAGCTGGTTCCAATAGAGACTAGCAAGCTAGATTGAAAAGGCAACTGCATAAGTACCACTTTTATTCTTTAAAAAAAGAAGTTACCGCATGTAAACATAAGTAAATAGGTAAAGGGTATAATGACTATATAGGATATGTGTACTAACAATTTTCAACCAGCGAATTATGTGTACTGTATTCATCGAATTAGACGATTCAAATTACAATCTACCGCACTAAATTACCAAATAATCATAAACACTGTTCGGGCAAAAAAAACTTTTGTGCATGTTTTGGCCAGTCCAACGGCTGTCACCTGTACCTTAGATAACGTGGTACTAGACAGAGTAGCACGCTACGCTGCGTTGGAAGGAATAACCTAGATGATATGGAGGACATGAAGATACTGATAGGCTATTAAATCAAGAGTAGCTCTTTAGTTGCTAGAGCAGAGTAGAAACCTAGGATAGAGAAATCACCTTAGGCTACATTTAATTCTTCATTTTCATAGCTCAATAACAGCCAATTAAAGAATATGGCACATTACTATAAAAAAAGGTCACATAAGAGGTTGTATACTATCATCACAGACAATTTTCTGAATCATTTGAATTTATGCATCTGTAATACTAGGCGGTTATCACAGACGGTTTGTGAGCCGTCTGTGATAAATCACAACACAGCTGATTTATATAAAGAATCATCTATGAAAGTTTACTATCATAAACGGTTTGTATAAAGAACCATCTTTGAAAGCCTACTATCACAGATGACTTTTACCAAAATTTGTCTGTAATATGTGGCCATCACAAACGATTCTTTTTTTGTTTTTCTGTAATATGCATCTAATTTATTGTTTAATTAGTGAAAAACTGGAGGCATCCAAAAGAGGAACGATTTGTTGTCTGATTAGTTCTGCCAAGCTCTATGCATTTTCTATCTCTAGTAGCATGTACACCCATCTAGTTATAGTCAAAGCACCGTGGTCGAAACCATAGTCGAAGTGCCATGGTCGAAGCTTCGTGGTTGAAGCCGTGGTTTAAGCGCCCGTGGTTGAAGCTTCATGGTCGAAGCCGTGGTCGAAGCGCTATGATCAAAGCACCATGGTCGAAGCTGCGTCATGGTCGAAGCCATGGTTAAAGTTCTATGTGGGAATTTCTCTGCCACGGGGTGCTTCTTTCTTTTAGCCCCTGCACACACAAAATCACTTCCCCAAGTCATTACTGCATGCCATAACCAAAAAGCCATGGCACTGACATAACCATGAAATCACACACAAGAATTCGATTTTGATACCTTTCAAAGTAATTTGTCGATGGAGCGTGCCTGCTCAACGCCCTGTGGTGCTATCCTAAACTCCGGCTTCATGTTGTTCTCCTAGCAGCACCAGAAAGTTCGCCTCAATCAAAACTCTGAATTAGATTTGTATTTCTTGGGATAGGAGAATTAAAGAAAGATAGTTACTTAGTATAGATGGATTCGTACCAGGGAGGAGATGATGAGACCGCACTCATTGAGGACTGTGGCCATAGTGAAGGATTAGGTATGTACCTATTGTCTTCGTTCTCGGAGTGAAAATGGGGGAAAGGGTAGGGGATTGATAAGGGGCGAGAGGTGGGAAGAGACCCAGCGCCTGCCATTTGTTCCAGAGAGAATGTGTCGGACCCTGGATTTAGCAACCCAGAATCCTCTGTGACTCCACTGTACTATTCCTTGGATCAGTAAATAGTGCTCACAGATACATTACTGTATATCAAAAACATATCATGCAGAAGTGTAGTTAATACAGTAATAACTTACTAATGGGTCGATCAGGCCGAAATAAAAAAATGCAACAGTGGAAACTTCATACAGGTGGGACCCTCAGGACTTGCCCATAGGTAGCCAACTGGGTTCGCGACCTAGTTCTTGGTCTCTTCATCTTCTAGCTCTATCGATCCCCTTAAGGCTCCGTAGGGCTTGATCTTCTTTTTCTTATTGACTGAGTAATGGTAATTGAGCAACAAAGCGTAAATGGTACTCAGCAAGCCACCACACAGAATGCAAATAATAATAGATGCAAGGCTGTCAAGTGAGGCTTGAGGTTTTTTGGTTGCTAAAAGCATTATTTGGAAAATACAATAAATAGAAAAACTCTTAAGACTCAGTAGTTTTAACTGAAACAGATTTTCTAAAGTTGACATGAGGATGTAGTATTAATTATAGCTCAGGTTACATCCACCTTTTATAGTGCATGGTTACCTCTACCAAATGCTAGTTTTCACCACTAGAGTACAATTCTCTCCAGGAAAATTCAAAGTCGGGGTTACCTCAACCCGACAAGTTTTCATCTCACCCATAAAGGTTTTTGAAATAGAACTAACTCGAGGAAGTTCCCATGTCCACCCTTGACTATGGGCATGGCTATTCGAATAGTTTTTCACTCTGTAGAGACTATATATCTTTACCCACAAGAGACAATCAACTCGATGGGCCTATGCGATTCCTTGGTCACACAAATCGAGAGATTACCACAAGGCCTTTACAATACCTCGCCCCCTAGCATCTCACCCATATGAGTTTATCCCTCACAAAGAAGGTTACATAAGTTGTGTGGGATGTTCCACCATAGATTAGTGTAGTCGGACACCACTCTCCACAAATGCTAGCCCTGGTAAACATCACCCTCCACTTAGTGTCCCGGCGACAAGAAAGAATACTTCGTGAAGGGCATGCGATCCTTGGTCATGTACTGCATGACAAGTATGCTTTTGAAGGTCTTCTACGCTTTTCCCATTATGAGGAGTGCCTATCATCGCACGAGTCCTTGGACTTCTTCTGGGATCTCAAACAAATGAATGGCATGGCAGCACAAAGTTTCTTTTATGCTTAAGACAGCAACCAAGCCTAGCACACAACGTGATGAGGAGGAAGAAACAAGAGCCATAACTTAGTTTATAGAAACTAACACACTGAAATGTGTGATTTGGCATATATTATTGCTACAAGGTCTCTTTGACATATATTATTGCTACAAGATCTCTTTGGAACACACTAATATACCATTCCAAATAGATCTTGTAGCAATAATATGGCCCTCCCATAAGGTTGTCTCTAAGAACTCTAACTCACATAGAAACAATAGCTCCAACAATTTATCTCTAAAATCATTCCCTAACTTTTTTTTTATTTTTCACCACAACTTCCATCCTCATACACCCTCACAATTTCTTTCTCCCCAACTAGGATTTTGTGTGATGTGACATGTATTTCTCAACAACTAAAAACTGACTCATAGTGTTTCATACCCTCTTTTCTTAAACTAATAGCCCACGCATAGAAGGAGAGGAGAGTCGGATGAGGGGAGACAAGAATGTAGTAAAACTAGGACCCAGAAGGCCGATCGTGAGGACCACACTGTAACAGCCCAGCTTTTTATGAAAATAGAAATAATTAAATAAATAATTAAGAATTGGTTAAAATAAAATTCAAATTAAAATAAGTATTTTTGTGCCTAAACTTTGAATTTGGATTTGCCCTGAATTTCTGTTTTGAAAAAGCTGGATTTGAAAAGCAATTTCAGAAAAACCTAAAATTATTAAATAAAATGATATTTTGATTTTATATAAAAATTCTATGTCAAATTAATCATTTGGAGTTATTTGGCTTTTATTTGGTTCCCTGCTTTTTTTTGGAGTTTAAAATTGTATTTTTGAAATTAAAAAGTAATTTAAAGTATGAAAATTAAATACCAACATTAGTTGGAAATAATTTTATTAAGTTCCAAATGTCTCCAGGAGATTCTCTGAATTTTTCTGAGATTGTTGGAATTTATTTCATATTTTTCTGAGGCTTAATGGAATTTCTAGGCTTTTCTGAAAATCCAAAATCAATTTCTAAAAAATCAAATCCCCTCATCCCTCATCCGGCCGCCACGTGGACGGCCAGATTTGCGTCCACGTCGCCCCATCCACCGTCGATCCCGCCTTCCCCTCTCCCCTGCTCGCCACGTGGCCTGCCCCGATCTGCGCCACGTCGCCCTTCTCCCTCCGCCACCCGATACGCTCCGTCCGCCCCGCATTACTTCCTGGCCACCCGATCGCGCCCCGCGCACGCGGCGCCATCCCGGCCGCCCGCGCCTCCCGCTTATCTCCCTCTCTCTGCGCCTCCGGTCCCACCCGTCAGCGCCTCCCCTCTTCCTCTCTCGCCACCCGGCCCGCTTGCCGGTGCTTCTTCCGTGGCCTCCTCCTTCCTCGCGCGCCGCCGAGCCGCAACGCCCCTCGCCCTTCCCGGCCTCCCCACTCCCGAGTTCTCCGTCCCACTCCCGCTCGTGCGCGCCCCTTCCGCAAGCCGCGCCACCCCTACCCGCACGACCCGCCTCCCGCACGCCCTCTCTCCAAAGAACCGCGCCCACCTCCGCTTTCTCGGCGAGCAATCCCGCCGCGCCTCCACCCCCTCGGCCCTATAAATACCCACCCCGAGCACCACCGTCCCTCACTCCACCTCTCTCCACCTCCCGATTCCACTCCCCTGCTCCCGAGCGCTCTCCCACCGTGCGCCTTCGCTCCGCCGCGCCGCCTGCTCCTTCGGCGAGCAATTGCCGGCGAAGGAGAGCCGCCAAAGCGCCGCCGAGGCCATCCCGAGCTCCCTCTCCTCCACGCGCAGCTCCCCCACCCCTTCTCCGAGCCCGGACTTCGTTGGAGCGCCGCCGCGCCGTGAAGCCCGAGTCGCCGCCGCCCCTCGTCGTCGCCGACCGCCTTCCGGCCACCTGCGGTAACGCCCGAGCCTCCCCCTGAGATCCCCGAGCGCCCCTCTGCGATGCACCTCGCCGCGGCGATCGCGCCACCTCGGCCAGCCCGGCTGCGTGGCCGCCACGCGGTGCCACGTCGGCGCCACCCGCGCGCCAACCGCCGCGTCAGCGCCACCCGCTCCTCCCCTGCCACGTCAGCCACCACCCCTTCCGTGGATCCGGTCCATGGACCGAGGCCCACATGTCAGGCGGCCCAGCCCTGGGTGACGTCATGCTGGCGCAGTAATTCCGAATTTCCAGTAGAAAATCAATTCGGCCGGAAATGAATTTGGTGCTGACGTCATAATTCCCAATTTCCTTTACAAAAATAATTCTGAAAATTCCTTTTATTCTTTTTCCCTGAAATTAATCTTCCCGGAACCCGTTCTCCCTCGTTTTAACTCCGATTTGGCCCATTCAAATTTCTAAATTCATCAAAAATTCCCCTCTATCCATTTATAGCCTCAATTCAATTATTTGAAGTCAATTTGAATTTATTTTGAATTTGTTTGAATTTGGTGGGTTATTTTGACGTGTAGACTTCGACGATTCGGGAGATTTCTTTGACGAAGATTCAAACCAAGTTGAAGAGCAAGGCAAGTCACCCTCCTTGATCATGTTGATCCCAGATTTTCAAATAAAATTATGTTGATTTAAATTATATTGCATGCATATGTTTATTCAACGTATTTCAATTCAGTTTTAAATTTAGTTATTGCCTACTTGTTATTACCTCCTTTGACATTGAATTTCCCTGATATCTTGTCACCCTAGATTCAAACTCTAGTTAATACATTAGTGTTGGCTAGAGGAATTTATATCAAATGCTTAGACTGCTTAGATATAATATTTGTTTTGGGATATCTTTCACATAAAATGATAACCCTGTTTACATAAAATGTTGTACTCTTGACTTTGGTGAGTCAAGGAGTGTTATGAAACATTTTGCAAACAATTATAAAACTGGTTTAGACTTAGGCAATTGGTTAGAGTGGTGGGTGCAGGCATGCCACCGTTGGTTGGAGCCGCAGTGGTTGATTGTCATGCACGGGGTATGTGGTTGGGTCCGAGTCAATTAAGGACCGGTCAGTGAGCTCTTGTTGCAAAGCCCTAATCGTACTACCACATGGTGGTATGGGACAGCCACTGGTGAATAATTTGTGAAGTCCCAACTTTGGCCGAGTTGTAGGTTGAAAGTGAGCGTGGTTGGTGCCATGTGAAGTCTGACTTGGGCGAGCGTGGTTAAGCCATGAGAAGTCTCGTCTAGGCTCAAGAGGGGGTCCCGGTCTGGTGGATTCCTTACTGGGGTGAAACCTTAGAGTTGGCTCGGTCAGGTTGAAGGCTTTGCATTGTAAAGGCCTTGTCACGACTCCTCGCCGCACACCAAAGGAAGTGTGTAAACCGGTGGCAATATGGGATGATCGTGTCTTGTGGGTAAAGCTGTACAACCTCTGCAGAGTGTATAATCTATCCTGGATAGCCGTGCCCACGGTCATGGGCATGCTGAGTAAAAGTTTTTCATAGATTAGATTTTGATTTTCAAAATGTTTTTGAAAACCTTGTGGATGGATGGAATCCACGAGTGATGAAAACCTTGCGGATGGATGGAATCAGTGAGAGATTGAAATCGTGAATGGATGGAATTCATCGAGTTGTGTAGTGAAAGCCTGTGGATGGATGGAATCCATACGTGAGCTTTTGGAAAAGATGGTCCGGGTGGGATGCCCGTGGATAGGTTGGTGTTTGGACGGAGCCAGACCGACGGGTATTATTTTTAATTACAAGTATTGCTTTTACTTACATCGTATTAAATTCAGCAATTTCAATCTACTTATTGTATTTCTTAAATGCTGTTTTATGCAAACTAACCCTATAAGCCTTCCATTGAAGCCTTTATCATTATGTTGCATTTTCCCGGGTGACTTGCGGAGTACAAGTTTGTACTCACCTTGCTTTTTCCACACAGAGAAGGAAGACGTCAACTACGGTGAAGATCTGGACGAATATGCCGCGTCTTACTGTCGTTTGCCTGTGGGCAGGCTTGGGCTTCGCTATTTATCAGTTTGCTTCCGCAGTTATTTTCCTTTATTTATATTTGCCAATGAGCATTGATGTAAGACTTGGCCATAAGGCCGTACCCTTTATTTAATATATGATGTCATTTGTGTTTGGTATTTATCTTTGTTGTGACTGTGTGCACTAGCTGATCCTGGACTAGTGCGATTTACACAGAGGATCCAGGAGTTGTTGCTCCGGGTTCCGACAAAGGTGGTATCAGAGCCATGACAATACTAAGACGTGACCGTAGGTAGAATAGAATGGTTTGACCATAAGGACTTATTTTCTTATAAACAATATTTTCAAAAATATATATATGTATATACATATACATATGTATGCTTACTCTCATCCCTCAGTCTTTGCTTTCTCTCATCCCTCAACTCTTCCTTATCTCTAATGTAATCATTCAAAAATACATTCCTAACTTCTCTCTTCCTCAAACCTTTGTAGATGAACGTATTCGAAGTTGCACCGAAGGATGGATGGAGTATGGGCCTTCAGCGACTACTTCATCGTTTAGGTTTCCAACGGCGAGCTATCTTCATGCATAAACAAGATCGCCATGGAGACCGGATAGTGGGACATCGCTTCAATCTACTCATTACTAAGCGAACCAGACAAGGAAATTTGCATCTCTGCTTCAAAGGATATGGATACTCTTTTGACAGAGCCAGACAAGAAGCCGCTCGTAAAGCAGTCCTTCGTCTATGCCACCTCTTCAGTCTTCGCATTGAAGGAGCTCGTATTGTGCATCGAGAGCCACGAAGGATGACTCCAAGACGACCCTTACCTCTTTAGGATCAGTTGTTAGGCTAGTAATAAAACGTCGTTATGAGCTGTCAAGCTTTCTCTTTTGTCGACAGCCATAACTATTACTTATTATGAGATTAATAAAGATTTTAATAAAGTTTGTTTTGGGTTGCACAAAATATCCCCTATCCCTCCTTTGCCTTGAGTCCCCTCTCTCCTAATTCTTAAAAGCAACCAACAGATGGTGAACACGAGGAACAACAGCAACAGCAACCTGAATGGAGTACAAGGAAGTCAGCCCGTTCCCCAACCGGCAGATGAACATGATTGGGCTCAAATGATGGCCAACCAGACTCAACTTATTCAACTGCTGACGCAGACCATCAAAAACCCTACACCACCAGCTCCACTTGTGCCAGCTCAAGCTCCTCAATCAAGGCTATCGGAGTTTATGAGGTTGCGTCCTCCGACTTTCTCCAGCAGCACTGAACCCATGGACGCAGACGATTGGCTCAGAGCAATCGGAAAGAAGCTGGATATCATCCAATGCACTGATCGGGAAAGAGTTCTGTTTGCTTCGCACCAACTGCATGGACCAGCATCAGAATGGTGGGACACCTACACTGCCGCTCATACCAATGCTCAAGCTATCACTTGGAATGAGTTCGCGCGGAACTTCCGCAAAGCTCATGTTCCCACTGGCACCGTCACTCTGAAGAAAAGGGAATTTCGAGCACTACGCCAAGGAAGCCGCACCGTCAATGAGTACCTGCAGAAGTTCAACCAGTTGGCACGCTATGCACCTGAAGACGTTGCCACCGATGAAGCCAAGCAAGAAAGGTTTCTCGAAGGACTCAACGATGACATATCGGTTCAGCTCCTATCCAATGATTACGTTGACTTCCACCAGCTGGTCAGCAAGGCGATACGCCAGGAGTCCAAGCATCAAGAAATGGAGAATCGTAAGAGACGGATGTATGGTCAGCATGTGAACACCGGCAGTTTCTCCAAGGCAAGAAGAGCGCCACCTCAGGCCAACAGATTCCAGCCGTCGTCATCAACAGGAGAGCTAGTTCCCATGGATCCCTCCCCCAACACTGAAGGCAACCAAGTCTTGAAGGACCCGAACCCTGCAGCGGGAATTACTTGCTTCAACTGCCACGAGATGGGACATTACGCCAGCAACTACCCCAAGAAGCTGCAGATGGTGAAGAATGGTACCCAGAACATCAATTGCCAACAACCTTCAGGCAGCAAATAGAGGGCCAAAGAAGTTCTCCAAAGGACGCCTGAATCAGATATCCGCTCAAGCCAAGCAGAGTAAGATCCAAACCCATTTCTTTGCTAGCCAACCCGAATCTCGGGGACAAGATTCTTTTAAGGGAGGTAGATTGTAACAGCCCAGCTTTTTATGAAAATAGAAATAATTAAATAAATAATTAAGAATTGGTTAAAATAAAATTCAAATTAAAATAAGTATTTTTGTGCCTAAACTTTGAATTTGGATTTGCCCTGAATTTCTGCTTTTGAAAAAGCTGGATTTGAAAAGCAATTTCAGAAAAACCTAAAATTATTAAATAAAATGATATTTTGATTTTATATAAAAATTCTATGTCAAATTAATCATTTGGAGTTATTTGGCTTTTATTTGGTTCCCTGGTTTTTTTTGGAGTTTAAAATTGTATTTTTGAAATTAAAAAGTAATTTAAAGTATGAAAATTAAATACCAACATTAGTTGGAAATAATTTTATTAAGTTCCAAATGTCTCCAGGAGATTCTCTGAATTTTTTTGAGATTTTTGGAATTTATTTCATATTTTTCTGAGGCTTAATGGAATTTCTAGGCTTTTCTGAAAATCCAAAATCAATTTCTAAAAAATCAAATCCCCTCATCCCTCATCCGGCCGCAACATGGACAGCCAGATTTGCGTCCACGTCGCCCTTCTCCCTCCGCCACCCGATCCGCTCCGTCCGCCCCGCATTACTTCACGCCACCGACGCGCCGCGCGCGCGCGCCATCTCGCCGCCGCGCCTCCCGCTCATCTCCCTCTCTCTGCGCCTCCGGTCCCACCCGTCAGCGCCTCCCCTCTTCCTCTCTCTGCCACCCCGGGCCCGCTTGTCGGGTGCTTCTTCCCGCGACCTCCTCCTTCCTCCTCGCGCGCCGCGAGCCGCAACGCCCCTCCGCCCTTCCTGGCCTCCCCCACTCCCCGAGTTCTCCGTCCCACTCCCGCTCGTGCGCCGCCCCCTTCCGCAAGCCGCGCCCACCCCCTACCCGCTCCCGCACGCCCCTCTCTCCAGCAACCACCGCCCACCTCCCCGCTTTCTCCGGCGAGCAATCCCGCCGCGCCTCCACCCCCTCGGCCCTATAAATACCCACCCCGAGCACCACCGTCCCTCACTCCACCTCTCTCCACCTCCCGATTCCACTCCCCTGCTCCCGAGCGCTCTCCCACCGTGCGCCTTCGCTCCACCGCGCCGCCTGCTCCTCCGGCGAGCAATTGCCGGCGAAGGAGAGCCGCCAAAGCGCCGCCGAGGCCATCCCGAGCTCCCTCTCCTCCACGCGCAGCTCCCACCCTTCTCCGGCCGGACTTCGTTGGAGCGCCGCGCGCGGAAGCCCGAAGTCGCCGCCGCCTCGTCGTCGCCGATCGCTTCCGGCCACTCGCGTAACGCCGAGCCTCCCCGAGATCCCGAGCGCCCCTCTGCAGGTGCACCTCGCCGCGGCCGCCGTGCGCTGCTCCACGGCGAGCCGTGTCGCCTCGTGGCGCCGCCGGCGATCGCGCCACCTCGGCCAGCCCGGCTGCGTGGCCCCACGCAGCGCCACGCGTCGGCGCCACCGCGCGCCGCCCGCCGCCGGCGCCGCCCGCCGCCTCCTCCACGCCACGCCGCCCACCACCCTTCCGTGGATCCGGTCCATGGACCAAGGCCCACATGTCGCGGCCCACTGGTGACGTCATCTTTGGCGCAGATAATTCCAATTTCCAGTAGAAAATCAATTCGGCCAGAAATGAATTTGGTGCTGACGTCATAATTCCCAATTTCCTTTACAAAAATAATTCTGAAAATTCCTTTTATTCTTTTTCCCTGAAATTAATCTTCCCGGAACCCGTTCTCCCTCGTTTTAACTCCGATTTGGCCCATTCAAATTTCTAAATTCATCAAAAATTCCCCTCTATCCATTTATAGCCTCAATTAAATTATTGGAAGTCAATTTGAATTTATTTTGAATTTGTTTGAATTTGGTGGGTTATTTTGACGTGTAGACTTCGACGATTCGGGAGATTTCTTCGACGAAGATTCAAACCAAGTTGAAGAGCAAGGCAAGTCACCCTCCTTGATCATGTTGATCCCAGATTTTCAAATAAAATTATGTTGATTTAAATTATATTGCATGCATATGTTTATTCAACGTATTTCAATTCAGTTTTAAATTTAGTTATTGCCTACTTGTTATTACCTCCTTTGACATTGAATTTCCCTGATATCTTGTCACCCTAGATTCAAACTCTAGTTAATACATTAGTGTTGGCTAGAGGAATTTATATCAAATGCTTAGACTGCTTAGATATAATATTTGTTTTGGGATATCTTTCACATAAAATGATAACCCTGTTTACATAAAATGTTGTACTTTTGACTTTGGTGAGTCAAGGAGTGTTATGAAATATTTTGCAAACAATTATAAAACTGGTTTAGACTTAGGCAATTGGTTAGAGTGGTGGGTGCAGGCATGCCCTGTTGGTTGGAGCCGCAGTGGTTGATTGTCGTGCACGGGGTATGTGGTTGGGTTCTGAGTCAATTAAGGACCGGTCAGTGAGCTCTTGTTGCAAAGCCCTAATCGTACTACCACATGGTGGTATGGGACACCTGGTGAATAATTTGTGAAGTCCCAACCTGAGCCGAGTTGTAGGTTGAAAGTGGCGTGGTTGGTGCCATGTGAAGTCGACTTGGCGAGCGTGGTTAAGCCATGAGAAGTCTCGTCTAGGCTCAAGAGGGTCCCGTGCCGTGGATTCCTTCGGGTGAAACCTTAGAGTTGGCTCGGTCAGGTTGAAGGCTTTGCATTGTAAAGGCCTTGTCACGACTCCTCGCCGCACACCAAAGGAAGTGTGTAAACCGGTGGCAATATGGGATGATCGTGTCTTGTGGGTAAAGCTGTACAACCTCTGCAGAGTGTATAATCTATCCTGGATAGCCGTGCCCACGGTCATGGGCATGCTGAGTAAAAGTTTTTCATAGATTAGATTTTGATTTTCAAAATGTTTTTGAAAACCTTGTGGATGGATGGAATCCACGAGTGATGAAAACCTTGCGGATGGATGGAATCCGTGAGAGATTGAAATCTGGTGAATGGATGGAATTCATCAGAGTTGTGTAGTGAAAGCGTGTGGATGGATGGAATCCATACGTGAGCTTTTGGAAAAGATGGTCCGGGTGGGATGCCCGTGGATAGGTTGGTGTTTGGTCGGAGCCGGCACTGACGGTATTATTTTTAATTACAAGTATTGCTTTTACTTACTGTATTAAATTCAGCAATTTCAATCTACTTATTGTATTTCTTAAATGCTGTTTTATGCAAACTAACCCGATAAGCCTTCCATTGAAGCCTTTATCATTATGTTGCATTTTCCCGGGTGACATGCGGAGTACAAGTTTGTACTCACCTTGATTTTTCCACACAGAGAAGGAAGACGTCAACTACGGTGAAGATCTGGACGAATAGGCGCGTCTTCTTCGCGTTTGCACTGTAGGCGAGCTTGGGCTTCGCTATTTATCGGTTGCTTCATGATTATTTTCCTTTATTTATATTTGCCAATGAGCATTGATGTAAGACTTGGCCATAAGGCCGTACCCTTTATTTAATATATGATGTCATTTGTGCTTGGTATTTATCTTTGTTGTGACTGTGTGCACTAGCTGATCCTGGACTAGTGCGATTTACACAGAGGATCCAGGAGTTGTTGCTCCGGGTTCCGACACACATGAAGGCAATATCTTTGGAAATTACAAGGGACCAACATCCATGTCTTCATCCACGTGAGACCACAACAAGACTAATCCCAGAAGGCGAAGGAGAGTGTAGTGGAAGGCGAAGGAGAGTGTAGTGGAAGGCAAAGAAGAGTGTGGACCACCGAACACCCAGTAGACTGACCGTGAGGACAACATGAAGGTGACATTTTTGGCAATGATGAAGAACCACCATCCACATCTTCATCCATCTAAGGACCACACTGAGACCATCTCCAACAACCTTACCACTTCCAACCTGACACAAGTAGGCCCACCTTCCCTCCCAATCCAGTTCCCCATTCCTTTTTAGGTTCCACATTAAAAAGACACTAATAGATATAGATGGATGTAACACACATGAGGTAAAAAGTAGGGATCCATACCTTCGAGAGGAGAGGTGACGGAGAGGAGAGAACTCATGAACACATTGAACTTCGGTTCCAACACATATTAACAATATGGACGGATCTATCACAAATGAGGTAAAGAAATGGGATTTGGGATCCATACCATTGGGAGGAGAGGCTATAGGGAGGAGAGGCAATGGGAAGGAGAGGTGGTGTCGGGAGGAGAGGCTCCGTTGGGAGGAGAGGCGGCGCCAGGAGGAGAGGCAACGTTGGGAGGAGAGGCATTGTCAGGAGGACAGGTGGCGTCGGGAGGAGAGGTGATGGGGCCACGACATCAGGTGAGGAAAGAGAGGCAGAGGTGTCAGGTTCTGCAGTGACAACGGTGGTGGAGGGGGAACGAGGAGATGGAGAGGTGCGCGAGTGAGGAGTAAGGGTGCAAACACTAGCAAGTGCCCTACTTATGGAATAACTATCACAGACGATTCTATTAAAGAACCGTCTGTGATGTGGTTTATATCATAAATGATTTTATTTTGGAATCATCTGTGTTGCGTATATCATAGGCGATTTGCGCCACTAAACTGCCTGTGATAGTTTCTTCTTTAGCTACAAAAAATCATGTTTTTCGGCTAGCCTCAGGAAATGCTAGCCATGCCCTATGAAAAAAGAAAGAATATACAATCACATATATAATTATTTCTTAATTACTGAATCAATTACAATAGAATAATTCCTTAATTACATGCCCAGTTTCTTATAATTATATTGGAATGATTTTCAAATAGGTTTTCACTGTGTGGGATCATTACACTTGGCTATTTACTATTAAATAACCCTTTCACGACGATCAACACGCATATCCTTGCTTCATCACTTGGTTCTACCTCGAGCCTGATGCCATCTCCGAATGGAGGCAACTCATCAAATTGATTGTACTCTTCCTCATACATGGCATTCTCAACTCTGGCAATCATTTGAACATGCATGTATTCTTTCTACTTCCATTCCCAATAGACAAAGAACCTTGTTGGCTTGATAGGTTGTTCTCGGCAACACATTTTCCTCTAGAAGGATGTTCGCTAGGAGACCTATAACAACGCCATGAAAGTCTTGTCGGACCAACCATTGCTTACCTTATTTAGCTGATTAAGTTGTGTAGGTCTAGGCTTGCATTGTGGTAGGTGCAGAAGTAGTAAGGGCATTCCATGTAACGGTCTGGCTCGTAGGGGCTCTCTTTACTAAGGTGTTGGGACCGAGCTTGCTAATACAACGATGAATGCCTCACTAAAGGGACATAATCTGCTGAGGTGAGGGTCCATCATACAGCTTACTTGGTGCACCCAAGTGAGGGCTTATCCATTCATTGGGCTGATGCAAGGTTAGGACTAGATGACCTAAAGGCTATATGCTAATCACTTCGTCACATGCCCAAGGAAGCGTATAATGTCTTATAGTGTATTTGATTATCTCGTGTGGGTAAAACTGTACAACCTCTGCAGAGTGTTAAAAACTATTTAAATAGTAGTACTCGCTGTCATGAGCATGCTTGGATGCAACCATAATAGGTGTAGTTTTCTTTTTAAAACTGTTTTCACTGAACAGATGGGATGGCATGAACATCTAATTGTGTGCCATGCCCATGGGTGAGAATTGTGCGATATTCACAGCCGAGTAAGGCTACGAATAGATTTGGTCTACTGTTATAGAAATTATATAAATGTTATTTCATTACATGTTAAATGCTCTTTACAAATTTGTTGCAAATTACTACTTATCGATATTGCAAATAAAATTTGCTTCATGCTGAAAATAACTTAGTATAGAGTCTTATTCTTTGATAGCCTTGCATATATATAATTTTGCGATACACTGCAAGTCTTGCTGAGTATACAATGTACTTAACGTTGCTTAAATTATTGTTGATCAGAGAATGAAGAAAGATACAGGCAATGCATACTTCGCCTCCGGCTTTGAGGAGTTCGACGATAAATTTTTCTAGGGCCTAATCACCAGTCGGTTGCCTGTGTCTATGGTGACATACCATTGGATACTTCGGCTATTTAATTTAGGGCTGTTTTGAATGCATAAATTTTATAGAAATTTACAAAAATTTCATAGAAAATAATTTAATATTATTGAAATAAAAAATTTCTGCATTTCAAACAAAACCTTACTAATGCTATATTGTCATGGGCTAAAGTTTACGACTTTAGCTGCACGTTGATGGCAACTTCGTACTCAGCACAAGAAAAGCATGTGATTGCCACGTGCGTCCGAACCTGTCTCCTTACTGTCAAGCGGCTGACTAGTCACCGGCGTTCTCTACCACAAACACTGCAGCACAAGATACATAATTGCCTCGTTTTTCTTTCTTTTTTTACAAACAGTTCTGTCTTCTTGTACATATGTACGCACATGAGTTTGCAAGTATGTACGTACAAATGCCATCCTAGAGATTGATTTGTACGTACATATGTACGCACATGAGTTTTCTCTTGTGCAAATGAGAAGATGTGTGAGAACGTACGTACGACAAACCGTAAGTCAAAACGCGTTTGAGAAATTAGGCGTGTACGTGAGTACTACGGACTGTTTGCCAATTGCCATTGATATCTCGTGTGCGACGAGCTCCTAGCACATGATGTATAAAAGAAGAGAGAAAAAGGAAGTCGTGGGATTAATTAACAATTGCAATGTTCTCTTCTAGAAAAGTATTTATTAAAGCACTTGGCATGGACATTGTGCCACTGACTTATATATACATGACTGGTAGCTTTTCTCAAAAAATAAACAGGAATTTTTTTGCACCATATATATGATACTTGAGCCCTACCGGTTCTATAACGTAACCAACATATATAGAGCCAGTTTTTTTTTTGGGTCTTTTGGGTTTTTTTTGCTTCTTCGAAAGTAAAAATAAATTGAGTGGTTATTTCAAACGGATTCTTCAAATAGTTTTTCGAACTCAAAACCATATGGTCATCCGTATCGGTATCTCTGTTGTTTGCTACCATCTCAAAAAGTTTAGACAAAAACTATTAGGCGCAGCCAAAAGCCATCAGTCATAACCCAAAAAAACAGGGTCATTGTAGATTAAACGATGACTCTAGCTAATAAAATAGAAATATATTTCAAAACAGATGGCTTTTGGAGAAAACGCCTTCTAGGCAAGCTGTACAATATCACTATCCCAGCCTCACGGCTTGAATTGATTATATTCATTTTGTAGCACTTCTATCTAATTATTAATCATGCAAATAGCACCATGAAAAATATCTGTAGAGAACTGGAAATGTTTTTGCTGGAGGTGCTTGCTGTGCCATTTGTGCGCTGTGGAGTCACCATTAAGCTAGGGTGGGATGTCGCACTCATATCTCTTTTTATGCACAGTATCCCGAATCAGATTAGAGTTTGTGAAATACGGTATGAGTATCCATGGTATTAATAATGAAGAAGATGAATTTCATAAAGAACCAAAATAACGATGTAGAAGTAACCATGACGAGAGATAAAAGATTTGACGAAGCTGACCGTAAATTCCTTAAGCACAACCTCAAAAGAGTAGCAGGGATTGTCGCTCTCTCATAACCCTCTCGAATCTTTTAGGACCATCAGATTCTTGCCCTATACAAAAATCTAGTGTTAAAAAATAACATAGTCTCTAATCCTCTCGTATACATCTAACTTTGGATAAGTGGTTTCTTTGCTTTATTGCTTGGGTTCTCCATGACCACCTCCCATGGGTTTATATAGTCACCTTAGTCCTCCTCCAAAGGAAAGTATGAATCCTACTCTAAAATAATGTAGAAATTCTAATCCTAGTAGGATTCATCTAATACTACTTATAGTACACCTTTTTCTTATCCTAAAAGACTAGGATATGAGTCACTATACTCAGCAATATATACCTTAACCCTTATCCAAATTAGCTCTACATTTTTCTCATTTTTTTGTTTTTCCTCCCACCATTAGGAGTGCCCCCAAAATAGAGGCTCGTGCATATCACCGCAATATAAGTGTTGGTGTCTGAACATGGCTATCTGGACCCTCCACTAGAGAGCAATTTCCTTGTGTAGTTTGGTTAACTACACTTCCTTTTCCTATAGCCCTCCATGCCATATGTTTTTACCACCTCTAAGCTTCACTTGCTCACCGATACCACTTACTTGGTCCCACAACGTCTTTCTTCTTCCAACAGCTCGCATCTTTGCCTTTGCGTCTGCTAGATTTTGTAGCCCTCTTTTTAGTTCCACAGATAACTACAGATTAGGTCTAAGTACCTACTGTTGACAACACGGTTTCCTTTTTCTAGCCAGGATTTTTATCAGACCTCCCATTGTTTGCCCATCCTTTAGGTACACACATCAATTGGTATTCTCAATTGCTCCAAATACTTTTTATGATTACCTGCACTTTTCAAGTAACTTGCATGACTCCACCTTGAAGTGATACCTTATAACCTTCGAGTTCAAGAGACCACACAGATATTAGATTCTTCTTTAAACTAGGAACATACCGAACTCTAGTCCATGTGCGATATGCTCCATCATACATCTTCAATGTAACAGTTCCCAAACCAAGCAAGGTTGCAGCAAAATCAGGCAAAAATATAAACCTCGATCCGCTCTTGCTCATAAGTCCTTGCTGATCAAGATGATCTTACGTGGGTTCTCACATATTATAGCAAATTAGATCACAATATAAACTCAAAGCCAAAACGCACTCAAGATCAAAACCCAAAAATCACCTCTTTTGAGTAAAATCGAGCAATCACAAGAACTTTAGATAGAAAGTGCCTAGATGGATGGGATCTAATCTTCAAGAGGTATCTCCACCTCTTATATGTTCTAGGAACCAAGAGAAATCAAGCGGAGATGAAATCCAATCAAGAAAACCAAGCAAATAAAAAACACAAGGAGAAATCCATGGCACAACTCAGTTGGACGAAGTTTAAATTTCATTTCACAATTATAGGAATGTTTTACAGTCACTTCCTCATAGAGGACAAAACTCTAAGCCTAATGCACATACATAAAGCTTCCAATACAGGGAAGCCCTACTCTCTCTCTCTCTCTCTCTCTCTCTCTTCGAAAACCCTCAAGTGAGCCTCCTCTCTTAACACATACAAGGGCTTACATAGTGGATGCTCCTCATGTCCCACCAAACTCTAGCAACTAGCCCACACTTAGTAGATACAACCACTTACAAATGGGAACCCAGTAACCTACACAGAAATGGGTTTTACACTAACACTTGCACACTTTTCAAGGCATGATTACCACATGACTTCAATAGCATGATAAGACACTATCCTTCAAGACATGACCTCAACCACTTAGCCCACCATTGCGATATTGCAAACTGCCTCTTCACCTGGTATCCGATAATTTTCTCAATTGCTACCCACCGCCCTTCACGATGCTTCTCCTTGAAGCAGCCACTACAACAAAGTCTGTGGTGCCCAACAACTTCAGCCAAGATCGTACGCCTGCTCCGAGGACTGTCACCACTTGAAATACCCAAGTCCAATGACACACCACATGCATGCAGTTGCCTCATCATGATTTTTATCTTTTTCCCATGCTTCTCTGCTTAAGATGATACTCCACCTGACTTATGTGTCCCTCCATGACCTCAAGGTAACTCCACTAGCCTCGGTCTTACCATTGAGCATAACAATCACCAATCGATGCAAGTGCAAGTGCAAGTGACATACATTTGGCTCTCATCAACAAAATCGATGCAAACATACACTACTTGACACCCTCGTCAAGATTAATACAACGCATGGACTTCCACCATGACACTACTGCACAAAAAAAGTTATCACAGATGGTTCAAAAAATTAATCACAGATGATTTCATGAGCCGTTTGAGTTTATGGGTCAGTAATAATACGAGATCATCACAGACAGCTTTCGAACCGTCTATGAAGCAGTCTATCACAGACGGTTTTTAGTAAAAACTATCTGTGATAGTCTATCACAAACAGTTTTTTACTAAAAATCATCTGTGATATATAGTTTATCACAAATAGTTTATATTTGAAATTGTCTATGATATTAATATATCACAGACAATTTGTAGTTGAAACCGTCTGTGATAGTAGACTATCACAGATGGTTATGAATTAATAGTTGTCTGTGATATTCTTTTCTGTTCATAAATATATTTCTGTTTGTTGGCTAGAAATGCTAGCCATGCCCTCTACAGCAAGCATCTTCAACATAGTATGTATACATTCAATCCACATTTATTCGTTTCAGAAATAAGAACATCCATTTCACAAATCAATTAACATAAATGAAATAAATAAGTATCCATCCATGAATAAATACACACATGAACAATTAAGCTCAATCTTATCCCAGTGAAATTCATTCTACATTATGGAACTCCCCACCTTCTTTTATGACCTTAGACATCAAGCAGTGCGCACACCGTCCTCGAATATATTTGAGGTCGGCTTGTTCCAACGAGTTGTAGCGATAGATGGAACCTGTCAGTAGGAAGATCAATGTCGTGCATACATATATAAATTGATAAGTATGAAATAATTATCGCAAGATTGACAAAACTCAGGATTGTTCTTCACGGAATTGACGAGTAATTGCATGATGTGGCAAACGTAGAATCCACAGGTGTTGTTGCCCCGCGGCTGTTGGTGGCACTGCAAAAATAGAATTTGTTGGTTAGAGAGGCATTACTATAAAGTGTTATATAGGATTAATGTGTACTAGAGAATACCAGGAAACCTAGAATGTGTCGCAGGAAATCTTTGGGAAGGAAGGAAAGACTACAATAGAGTTATCTATGGAGAAAATGTGTTTACCTGTTAATTACTTGTTGGATAACTATGTAGTCAGTTTTGTTCCTCTTAAGGGAATCAAGGTATATTACCCTATTCTATTTTGGTATAATTACAATTAGAATCCAGTCGAACCTACATAGTTGTTGCCTAGGGCAGCAGTGAGTAAATCTCTCTCCCTAACTACCTCAATGAGCCTTAGGAAGATTCTACACTAAGTGCTTCTAAGCAGTGGACACTTCCTCATCTGCGGAGTTTTGAAAGGAGATTGCCCCCAACGACATGGTAGATGACCTCGCTCTTATCCAGTTTCGGACGTGCTCATCAGGGATCTTGGTAAATGGAGGGGAGGTCTCGTGCAGGATTGCCTGCTCGTCCTCCTGCCTCCATTGTGGGATTTTACCCGTATACCCAATTGTGTCGAGTCTGTAGGGGTTTGTGCTTTTTTCCTGGAGGGCCCTATGTGTAGGACCCAGATTTTACTATCCGGAATCCTCTGTGATTTACTGCACTATTCTCTGGATCAGTAGATAATACTCACAGATACAGTACTGAACATCAAAAGACATATCATGCGAAAGCGTAAATAATTAAATAGTAGACTTACTCATGGGCCGAGCAGGCTGAAAACAATAAAATGCAGCAAAGGAAATGAAGCACAGAGGTGGAACCCTCAGAACGTGCCCACAGGCAACCAACTGGGGGTACACGACCTAGTTTTTGACATCTTCATCTTCTTCTCCAAGTGCATTGCTGAAGCGTAGCGATCTGACTCCTGATTCTGGATTAATTGTGAGAGCGAGGGTGAACACAAACCACCGTGCTACGCGAGCCAATACACAGGATGCAATTAGATAATATGCATGGCTTATCAAGGAAGGCTCGGGTTATTTTATTTGCCATAAATTGCATTTGAAATATGGTACATAGAAATTTCTTGAGACCTAGCAGTTTGAACTAAAACATAGTGTGTGAAAGAATGCAATAGTAATAGCGATCCAGATTCCATCCACCGATACATGGTTTCTGCACCATATGCTAACCTTTCAGCATTATAACCGCTTACATTATCACTAGGACGACACCTAGGGCAACACAAATCAGCTCTTTCCATTGCCCTCCACTTTTCCAATTCCACCCACAAAGTTATTTTTTGAAATAGAACTATATCTGGTTAAGTTCCCATGTCCGCCCTTGACCGTGGGCATGACTATTCGAATAGTTTTCACTCTACAGAGTTTATACACTTTACCCTCAAGAGATAATTTGCTCGTTGCCCCACATAATTCCTTGGCCATGCGATTGAGTAGATCATCACAAGGCTGTTACAATGCATTTTTCCTAGCAGAGTTACGTCCGCTAAGGTTTCACTCCCTTCGGGGTACGACCACCCTTCCAAGAGCACCCTCTTACGCCGTCACGTCGGAGGATGTGGCCATCCTCTGCCCGCCCGTGGTCACACCGGCACAACCCTTACTAAGTTGATGCAAATTAGTTAGCCCTGCCTACAATTTGCCAGCTTGTGGTTGTACTGTTGTACACTGGGAGGTCATCACAAGATTCGGTCCTTAGGGTTATCTGGACGTTTCTACCACTATCCATTTTGTGCTTCTATTGCACCACTCACACCCCCGAACCATCTGCCCAGATAAGTAAGCAAGTTGAGGTTTTTGGGAACATAAAATATCCTCGGCAAATATACCAAACATTTCCACCATAACCTTCCAAATCAGTTTCTCATAGTTTAAAGGTAATGTTTTGGGGCATTTTGATGCCCCCAAATATCTAAGCAATACTAAACAGAGCATCCCGACGGCGCTCGGTGCAGGTGTTGCCGCAGGCGGCAGAGGCGGTGGCCGGACGAGAGCACCTGCAAAATGGAGAGCTCACACCCGCACCTACCCATGGGCAAAGTCTCGCCGGCCAATTTGGCCAAGGCAACGGCCGGTGGCTTACCTAGCGATGGCGGAAATGGGGCCGATGGTGGAGACGGCGCCGGAGGGGACGGGGTGGAGAACGGAGGGGACCATGAGCATGAAGGGGACCATTAGAACTTACCCAAGTAATTGGCATGGTTGGAGGGAGGTCGAGGTGGGCCGGCATCGTGTGTGAGCAGTGGCACAGAGGGGCCGCCGTGGAGGGGGAGCTCGGGCGGCGAAGAGACTCAATCGACGGTTGGGGCAAGTTGAGGATGATGGGGCGGAGCTTCAGTAGAAGGTAATCGAGGAGAAGGGCACCAAGGAGAGGGTGGCATCGGGGAAGGTGGTGGCGGCTGGCCTTGGAAAAGAAGACTGAATCGGGGAGCTTTGGTGCGGGGTTTTCCAATTCAACGCGAGGGGAGATAGAGCGTGTGCAGGAACACGGCATGACGTAGTTGCTCGGGGAGGAAACACGCCAGAGCGGCAGAATTGGGAGAAGGCTACGGCGGTAGGCTCATGGCGGCAGGCGCACGGTTTGGGCCGAGCTTGGCTCAAGGAAGGAAATGGGAGGGAAGGATGAGGCGCAGGGAGCAAGGCACTCTAGGGATTCTATCTATAACTGCGGAAGGTTGTGGAGTCTGTGGGCGGCGCGGGAGAACCGTGGGCGGCAGCGGGAGGAAGCTGTGGTGGTGAGGCGACGGGACGCTGGCGTAGGGCACAGGGCGTGTGCTATCGCCAGAGCAAGGGGGCGGTTGGGCTTGAGAGAGCTGAGGCGGGCGCATGGCTGCCATGGGGAGGCGAGGCAGACAGCAGTCGGGGAGAGAAAGAAAGAAGACGACGCGAATGGCTCACGGGCGCGGAGAGGGAAGAAAGAAGGAGGCGGCAGGAACCGGGCCCGCTGGGTAAAGAAAGGGAGTGGGAGGGAGGAAAGGAAGGAGAGAGAAAAAAGGGTGGGGGCCCACATGCAGTGATAGGGAAGGCTAAAATGGAAAAGAGAAGAAGATAAAATGTTTAAGCTTGGTTTTGAAATTTCAGACTTCTAATTTAAATTTCTGTTTCATATTTATGATCACTGATTTTAATTTTTGCATGGCATTTAGAATTTAAGTTTTAATTTTCAACTATTTAGTTATGAGTTTTTTTAATACTCCTTTAGCCATTGCTTTTCTTTTACATAAGTAAATTGGATTTCAAATTTTTATTTCCATTAGTTAATACTTAAATTTTAATTTATGTGTAGATCCTTGGGTTTTCTATTTCTTTTATTAACACCATCATTGTTTTTAAATTTGGATATTATTTGTCAATATATTAACTCGCATGCCACAAAACTCAAAAGATTTTAAATAAATTTTCAAAAGAAAATTTGAACGCCAGCAAAATGCAAGAAAAGTTTTAAAATTTCCATATTTTGAATATCCAAATTTTGGGGATGTTACACTATGTGCCACACTTTCACTCCTAAAATTATCTGTTATCTTCATAGCCACAAACTCTTGCCATTGCGGTTCCAGGAATGGATACTTGTCGAAGGGCGTTTCCTCCTTCTTCACATATTGCTTGACAAGCAGGCTCCTAAAGTTCTCCAATGCTTTGCACGCCGCTAGCAACGCATGTCGTTGCACGGAGCCCTGATGTTCTTCCGGGATCTCAAACAATCAAAAAACTTCTGTCAGCAGCTTACTTTTCTGAATTTTGGTCACCTTCTACCACAAAACGAATGTGATCTCAATTGTTCCTTTTCGATGGTTCTCTTCCTTTTCAGGATTTTCCAAAGGACGGTGCATCACACGCATCCGGTGATGATGTCGAAGAATGAGCGAACGACATCTTTAAAAGATAATAGAAGTGAGCAATTCTTGAGCCAATTCTTGGTGAATTTAGAATATGATCACATATTTATAGGACAATTTCTCTAATCAATCAGACTTTGAACTCTAGACTACCTTACCAAATATCTAAAGACAAGTAGTAGTGTTATTTTGTCAAAACTATTTTCTTCAAGTAAATCACATTCGTATCAATAATATATTCACGCTTTGTGATCTCATCTCTGAAATTCAGAATATATGCTCCTTTTGTTAGCCAATTAGGCTTATTTTGTCATTTAAATGCTGGTAGAATTATGCTTTAAACTGAGCAATGTATAGATATGAAACTATTATTCTCAACACGAACAATGTAATCAAGCCAAAGGACAATATGCTAAACTGAGCAAAAGCATGAGCATTTATGATTAACATAATGCACAGAATACTTGACAAGTTATCCTCATCAAGTAATGATAAATCAACACTAGCAGAATACTCTCTCATTAGTCACAGTGATTGACAAGTTACCCTCATCGAGCATTCACAAAGCCCATACTCTATTATGCAAAGTCCCACAGTGCTAGACCTTACGAGGAGGGCCGTCAGAATCAGGGGAGGCGGTGATGGCGTCGGGAGGAGGCGGCGACGGGCTCAGGAGGAGGAGGGCGATGGCCTCAAGGGAGGAATGTTGTCGAAGTCAGGGGAGGCAGCGACGGGCTCGGGAGAAGGAGGAGGGCGACAGCCACAGGGGCAGGAGAGCGACGGGCTTAGAGGAGGAAGGCCGTCGGAGTCGGGGGAGGTGGCGATGGGCTTGGGAGGAGGAGGAGGGCGACGGGCTCCGGAGGAGGAGGGTGACGAGCTTGGGGTGAGGCGGCGGCGTTAGTAGGCAGTACAGTGGGGACAAAACCCTAGTGCTCAATATATATAGGGGAATAATTACATATTGTTCTGTTTAAGAACTGTCTGTGATATTTATCATCACAGACGTTTTTTATTTAAAACCATCTGTAATAACAAAACATCATAGATGGTTTTAATATAGAACCGTCTGTGAATATATATCACAGACAATTTTACTTTAAAACATTTGTGATGTTCCCTACTAATATATCACACATTCTCATATACATAAATGCAAATTCACACACACATATAATATATATATATCACACATTCTCATATATATATATATATATATATATATATGCAATATAGAACATATGTCACATAAACATTTCATTTATCAGTCCACTTGCTTATTTCCTTTAAAAATCAGCCCTTCATGCTGACCGACGCGTATGTAGCAACTTTCGTTATGCTCTTCCTCTACCCTTATGCCGTTTCTGAAGGGAGGTAATTCATCAAATTGATTGTATTCTTCCTCGTCTACTACATTCTCAACTCCAACAATCCTTCTTTTTCTATGAAGAACTACGTGATGCTTCTTATTTGTCTGGTCTGTTACATAAAAAACTTGAATAATTTGGTTAGCGAGTACAAATGGTTCGTCTTTGTATCTGACATGTTTGAGGTCCACGGTAGTGACACCGTACTTGTCGACCTTCACCTGTGGGAGATGGACCCAATGGTACCGAAATAAAGGGATCTTGAAAAGTATGTAATCGTGCTCCAAAATCTCCTCTGTGAACCCATAGTAGTTCCTCAACCCATCAGTATTGAATACATCTATGTAACATCGCTGTTCTGGTTAGTGCTCTTTACATCCTGAGCTTGCGTATAGAATGTGTACCCATTTATGTCATATTCTGGCCATGTTACAACTATAAATATTGGCCTTTTTGCCAACCATGTCAGCATATCACTTGACGAGCTCCTAGCGAGCTAGTTGCTCCTTCAACCATTGGTTGAACGGGCTGTTGTGTTGTCTCGTGATCCAAACTTCTGGCCTCTCCGGATTGTGTTACCAAAGCACGCTCTCGTGCTGGTCGATATACGGGGACACTTCAGTCATGTGTTGTAACACCGTGAAATGGGCTTGAGCATACGCATCCATATTTGGAGTGCTTGCTTTCCTTCTGATGGTCCTGATACCCTTGAGCCTCTCCTCATGGTGAGATAGAGCCACACCTATTGGTTTGACCTAAACCATGTAATCGACACAAAACATAATGACCTCTTCAGTTGCATAATTTTCAACGATACTACCCTCCGGCTGAGATCGATTCCGCACATAGGACTTGAGAATTTCCATAAACCTCTCAACCGGGTACATGCTACGTAGGAATATGCGCCCGCATATTTTTATCTTCCACACAATGTGAACAATAAGATAGACCATGATATCAAAAACGATAGAGGGAAATATATCTTAAGATGACATAGAGTCGTCACCACCTCGTCCTGTAGAGCATCTATTCTTTCAGGATCAATGATCTTTTGAGCAATTGTGTTAAAAAAAATAACACAGCCTCATGATTGTCTCTCGGACATTGATCAGCAAAATACTTCTAATTGCAATAGGGAGTATCTATGTCATTAGTACATGACAATCATGAGACTTCATGTCAATTAATTTCAAATCTTCTATTAAAATAGGTTTTTTCATATTGGCGAAGTAAACAGAAGAAAGTGCATGAAGAGATATAAACCAAGAACGCTTGGAACTTCACACACTACGTCCAATCGTGCAGCGAGTAATGAACCTTGCAATTGTGATAGGCTTTGTCTACGTTGGTAACAGAGATGCCTACACATTTGCCAATGAGCTTCAAGAGACGATTGCTCGCCTCTTTGTGAAACCTATTCCCCTTTAGAGCTTGTGCTGAGTGGTAGAATAATACTGTGGATTACGCAAAATAAAAATGTCTACATGCATGTAAGACACATTATGAGCAGTTGATTAACTTGTGCTAGCTGTTTAGTGATAGATAGTTTTTTTTTCAAAAAATCCATATAATATCTGTAACAGACTCAATTTGAAATTTCAGCTAAAAATAATTACTTTAACCCTTAATAAATTGCTGAGCCATTTTCTAAATTTTCTGAATTTATAAATACTTTTTCCTATTTTCCTAAGAATAAAATAATTTTTCAGAATTAATAAAAACATAAAGGAATGAAAATATTTTTTGGGTTAAAAATATTCTAAAATACATCTTTGAATTTTTTTTGGGAATTTTTATAATTTATGTTTTATTTTTCAAGCTCAAAAACATTTTCCAGAATTTACTAAAATCAAAAACCAATTAAAAATATCCTAACTCAGTTAAGGCCGAAACCCAAGCTCTGGCCCATCTCCTTCTCATCCCTCTATCACAAGCCTCCGCCCAGGATGCTCACACTTTTGGCCCATTTCCATTCGACCGAAGCCACCGCTAGTATTACGTTTTTATGCAATGAAAATGTTATCTTATGGAGCACACCTTCACTTAATCTGACAATGGGCCCGGGACCCACCCGCCAGCCTCTCCTCACCCCGACGTTGTTCCCTCCCTCTCGTGACGCTCGCTGACGACTGGACCCCACTGGTCAGTCTTTGTCTTCCCCACATCACGCTCGCCTTGTCTGTGCCATTGCTACACAGTAGTAAGCTCGTGCCCACCATGATTTCATTCCAATCTTTTGCCTGGTCGCTGCATCATTACACACCCATCTTTTCCCTCTCATACCCAAACTCGCCCTCTTTCTTCCTTTCTTCCCCCTCCCACCAAAACCGGCCATCCATGCCTGCCGGCGCCATGGATTCTGCTCCCTCCTTTACTTGTATCACTCGAGCAATTCCCCTTCTCTTTGTTGGAACTCTTACAACCTCCCCAGGATCTTTACGACTGGTTAAGATTGTTTATGACCGGTTCCGACCGCCTCCTGTTGTCGTACGACCGCTCTGGTAGCCGTTCAACCGCTTCTCCCTGTCGCTGCACTGGAATTACCGTGATCGTAGCCTTCTACGATCACGCAGTGAAGCTGACAATCACTGTTCACCGTGGTCGAACTTATGTTTCGACCACGTTCAATTCTTTCTACGTGGTCGAAGTCGCTTCCGACCACGTTCAGATCTTCCAGCGTAGTCGCAGCTCCTTATGACCACTTACACCATGGTCGTAACCTTCTCTGTGTGGTCGAACGCTTTAAACCGTGGTCGATAGCCCTTACGACCACATTCTGCGCTCCTTCAACGTGGTCGTAAACCTCTACGACCATGTTCAAATCGGTTTGTCGTGGTCGTAGCACCTCTCGTTCTCCTTCGATCACCTTCACCGAAACTTTGCCGTGGTCATAGGTCCTCCCGACCACGCCTCCTTTAGTCTTGCCGTGGTCAAACGCCTGTCGACTACGTCTACTATTAGTTTGCCGTGGTCGTAAGTCCTTACAACCACGTTTGCCATGGTCGTAAGTCGACTTCGACCACGCCTGTGAGATTGCTCAATGAAACACAACGCTCAGGGATTGCTTTTCTCTTCTCTATTACTTGCAATTGCTTGGTACGTATTGGTTACATGTCTATACCCCCTTTTATACCCGGTTATACAACTTTAACTTGGGTTCGACTACGATTACAAAACCAAACTCCGACTTCGACTCGAACTCTAATTTATGACTTTGTCTTCTACTCACTTTCGACTTCAATGACTACTCCGTTTTCGGTCTGACCGGTTTGGCTAGAAGACACTGTTTCGGCTGCGACTGCAGATTTCATCTCCGTCTTGAATTCGATCACTTCCAAACTTGCAAAAACAAGATTATTTTCAACACTCTTTTCCTGCCACTACCTACCTCACCCTCTTTTTCCACCCCCTCCCCTGTCTTTTGCAACTGCTCAGCACTCACACCTGTAACAAACAGCGAGCAAGCCCCTTCGCTCTGGCTATAAATAGTTTGCACAAGGCTTCCATTTCTCCTCGCCCCTCTACCCTGCTCCATTCTTCCCATAATAGCTCCCTCTATAGAGTTTTGGTTTGGCCTAAACGAAGTCGATGTCCCCAGCTCTGGTGGACACATTCACCACAGCTACGCCACATTCCCGCTCATCTCAGTGAGTCCCCACCTCTCCATCCGCATCATTTTGCACCATTTTACCCCCCAGTCCAAACCCCTAACTTGATTTGGCACCTCGTGCAACGCATCACTGTGCCCGTGCTGTCTTCCCCATTTTCGGAAGCCCCCGCCACCCTCGACATTGCTGCCACTTCGATGAGGCCCTGTATTCTCTAAGCTCATTTGTAGCTTCTCCGTGCTCCCCAGATTCTAACACGCTGCCCCATTTTAGTTGCCCATTGCTGGGGACTCCTGTCGCTGTGAGCCTCGTCTCCGCCGTAGCCGTTGCCCACCATCCGGCCGCCACAACATTTCCCTCGAGTAAGCTCCTCGAGGCCCCAGTATGCTTTTCCGCTGGTTTATCTTGGCCCAAGTCTCTGTCTTCACCGTCACCGCCATAGTAGTGTTAGTGTTGCCGATTTTCTTTGTTCTCGGCACAATGCAGGTGACCATAGGTCTTTGTGCCACTACTCCCTCACATCACAATAACCTCCTCTAGCTCCATTGTGCCTAGTTTCTATTTTCCTTCGCTCCCACACCGAGATCATCACATGGCCATAGCCGCCTCGCTTCTTTTGTCTCCGCCGTATCGTCGCTCCAGTGCATCATTCCAGTCACTACCACCACTATTAGGTTCCCCACACCTAGGCCGTTCGATTTTTCCTACTGCCTATCACTACTATAGAAAAAAGCCACCACAGATGGTTCGAAAACGTCAGTATAGATAGTTTGGTGAGCCGTCTGAGTTTATGGGTCAGTAACGACATGACGTCCTTACCGATGATTTTCAAACTGTCTGTGATACAACTATCACAGACAGTTTGTAGTAGAAGTCGTCTGTGATATGTCGGCCATCACAGATGGTTTGTATTAAAAACCGTCTATGATATCTGCAATTATCATATATAGTTTTTAATAAGAACCGCCTGTGATATTTGTACTGGTGATTTTTTTGTTTCCATTTTCTCGTCTTTTTCTCTACATAGAATGCTTTCAATGGATCATCACATTTGTGCCCTTGCTCTGCAAATCGAAATTTCACCGTGGCCGATGGACCATGGCAGATCGACCATGGTAGAACGACTAAGGAAGAACGACTATGACGGAACGATCATTTCAGAACGACCACGGTGAATCAACCACAGCAAAACGATCACCGCAGAACGACCAAGGCAAATTGACCATGACAGAACGACCACCGAAGATCGAGCACAGTAGAACGACCACCGCAGATCGACCATAGTAGAAACACCACAATCTGGAACTTCATGTACTCGTTGAGGCTACGGGGACCATACAACAGAGAGTCATCAAAAGTGCGGAGCACGCCACCTCCCTTTGGCATGGATTTGAATAGAATCAAGTAATGCTTGCGCTTGCTCGGTGTCCTGACACGGTGCATGCAAGATGGCACCCTCCCATTCGTCACAGGCTGCAATCACATTCATAGGCTATAGTCATTGTCTTGTCTTCTTGATAACCTTCAGAGGGAAGGGAAGAAAGGATGGATGGGGCTTCTACATACCATGAGTAGATCGCCGGTCTTGATGGTGAGGACGTCTGGGTCAGAGGGCATAGTGAGCCAGCTCCTATCGTTGGCCTGCATCTCGAGGCCCTCGACGTCGTGAGAGGTGGGAAAGGGAGAAGAAGAGAATGGCGAGGCATGCATCTCGAGGAATTAATAAGGTACGAGAGGTGGGAAAGACCGGTGCCTACCATTCGATGTGGAGAGAATGGACGGGTGAGATCAGGATCCTAGGGGAGATGTCGTAGATCGGTTTTCATACACAATTATCAATCTATGATATTACCTCTTTACAGATGGTTTTTAGTGCTAGCACCAATACAGACGGTCTCTAAACATAAACCGTCTATGATTGTATTTAATATTAACAGGTTCGGTAAACCGTCTATAATGAAGCATCTAGTATTAGCCTTTTATAGTAGTGTGTGCTCCAAAGCCATCCCTTTGCCAGCGGTGGGCTCGCCAAACCGAGCACCGCGGTCTCTCCTGTATCCCTCTCACTTTCTCCCTGTTCTCTCTCACAGACAGGCGGCTCCACAGAGAAATGGTTAGTTAGCGCTAATGACATGTTTAAAGTTAATTATGCAATAACATGTGGGACCAGGAAATTAGGTTAATCAAATTTCTAATTTAAACCGGTTTTAGTGTCTATTTCACTGGACATCTGACCGGTGGACCACATCTGTCAGCCACACATGCCATTTCTCCCGAATTTTCTATAGAAAGAAAAATAGAAAACATAAAAATCAAATAAAAATCCTAACACACCAATTAATATTAACTAGCGGACTATCGTGTGCGAGTGCGCGACTAGTGTTGTTTTGTTACATTGCTTAGTGGGACAAACTTGGCTTACACTTAATGGCATTACATTTAATGGCATTTTCTTCTCCCCTAAATGTTAATGACCATGGATGCGTATTCTCCAAAAAAAAAAAAAAGAATTAATGGCCTGCATGCCTCACTCTCGCTCCAGAGCAGTAGCCCAACCGATCGCCCATAGTAGGGATAGAGGGGGAGAGATCGACGCACAGACCTTGCATATGAACGTCTTTCTTCTTTCCTTCATTGGGACACAACATTAAATAAAAGAAACCAAGAGTTACATTCTGATTACTGACTTATGTTTCTTACATATCCATAATAATGAGGGCGCCACATAACCGATATCGCCATAATAATTATTGTCGGCCATCTTATGAACGTATAAGGCCAGTCTCAATGGGGGTTTCAAAAGAGTTTCATTCTCATTTAATGCAGTGACACATCAGCAAATTTGCTGAGTTGGCAAGAAATTTATGAGGAGAGAGAGCAACAGAGTTTCATTAGGATGAAACCCATCCGTCCCGGTTACCAACACAATGAAACCCAGTGAAACCCCCACTGAGACCGGGTCGTTTCGTTCTCAGGCGCTCCCGAGGATCTGCTGTGCATTCATATATATGCGAATGTACTCATGAATATTGGATTAATTAATATATTTTATTTGACCATGATTATTTGTCGGCATGAGATATATTGTAGTTACCAAAGTGACTATGTTTAGTTTAGATATATTTTCAAACGGCTACATAGTTTACATGGCACATAGGATCACAACATCATGCATACATTAATTGCTGCAGCTTGTCTATGAAACAGTGAAATGAAACCCCCCACTGAGAGATCCAGTTTCATTTCTCAATCCAAATCTGCAAAACTGACATGACAGTCTTGGAAACTGAGAAATGAAACCTACCACTGAGACTGGCCTAAGATTTTCCTTTTTTTATCTATATTAATGAGGGAGTTATAGAAATTTATTTTTTATTTAATAATTAATGTGGGAATTTTTAATCCCTTAGAAAAGGAGACACTTTTAATCTCACCAATTGTTTGTAGATATGTGTGGATATAATATACGTTAAATTAGATAAGTCACCTTGGTGCCTACACCCAACAAAAGAACCATCCGATACACGTCTATGATCGATTCAAAATTTAGAGTTTTGAACTAATTCAAACTAATTTAATCTACTTTTAAATTTAATGCGACTAAAGTAATTATATACCTTGAAACTAGCTCAAACTAATCAAAATGAAGATGAATTTAATTTTTTTTCAGAGTTTGATATGTCAAAAACAATATTTTATGGGTATATAAAGATACGAAATCAAACGTTGCGAATCTAAAAGCACATATATCAAAGTTATTGATTTGGGTACCTGAGCACTAATGTGCATGAAACACTTATCCTTTAATGTGCTGCCTTCCTTATTTATTGACACATTCTTGCATTACACCAGGTGGATCGACCGTGTACATCTGCAATAAACGCTTCTTGAAATAGCCTCATGGATCAAGAGCAATTTCATCGTTCACATGCCAATTTGATCTGCTACACTGAGTCACATACCCTGAACCTCCAACCTGGTCCCACCAATGTTGCATGTAAGCACACCGCACACCCAAAGTCTACTGCAGTCTGTGGCTTCTCCCACATGCGTGCCCCACGCGCTCGCACTACCCTTCCCTGCTCTACTTGCTGCACTTCGCTTGCTTGAAGGAATCTATGGTAAGTACGAGTGTGTTCTCCAGAACAATCACAGATCTTTAATTTTGACTTGATGTTTTACATTAAATTGTGCAAACTCTGTTATGGGTGGAGTTTTGCAACATTTTAGAACTGGGAGAGGCCATCAGATTTCCTCGATTGTTTTGTGTAGACCGCAGTGCTGGAGGCCGGAAAAGGAGGAGCTGCACCTAGTGACCATGCAGAGCGTGGTGGAGTGTGTGCCTTGCCTCTAGTGCTGCTCGGCACGATCTGGCCGGCTATACACGGAGTGCATTGGGATGATCAACCAGTGATGCCTTGCAATTGTCTTTGATCGTGATGAAACCCTAGCTTGTGGCTTCTTACATGAGGAAGTTGTTAGACGAACACATCGATAAGCTTTCCCACTTGATAAGCGATGGCTTTCTACAGTTCTCTGTCTTAATTTAGTGTTCAGAAAATTAATTTGCTATATCCTATTACCCGGTGCACTGCTATATGCCATTCAAATTCCTGATTTTAGTGTGTCTGTAAACATACAGCCTGGTTGGGGTGATTTGAAAAGTTATCTAAATGCCAGTGGACGCCAAAGATCTAAGGTCTACGTACGTATGTACAATGGCTGGAAGAGATTATGCTCTTGAGATATGGAGACTTGTTGATCCAGAAGCCAATTCGTTCAGCTTAGAGGAGCTTTCAGAACGTTTAGTATGTGTAAAGCCAAGTAAGTTCTCAACATTTAGAAGTGAGCCTTTTCATCTGATATTATGCAGTATTTCCGTGCCTTAGTGGTGCTTAATTATTCTGTTACATTTACATCATCACAAGATGCACTCAAGGAAATATGGTCTGTCTTGTTAACATTTTTCCATGTACCACAAAATCCAGCATAATCACATTCAAGATATTGATAGGTGGAATAAGATCAGCGTTGTGGAACAACTAGAAGCAAAGATAGCACATATTTCATGTTTGTGTTTAATTTGTTGTTTTTTCTCTAGTGAGTACTGCGTTGCATTTTTATAACAATAAATAAACTTAAATACATTTTTCGAGATCAAATAAATTTAAATATATAAGATCCTTAAGTCGTTCCATTAGTGTGTATTACATTTTCTTGTATCCTCATGTGTGTTGTTTACAATGTAACTGAAGGACATCCTTATAGACGCGAGTAAATGAGACACATATAACACATCACCATTGTTTGGAAGAAACAGTAAAATTGGATCCTTCCGATTACTCTGTGGGTTCAGTTGATTTTCCTGTCTGTGTTGCACACATTTTTTGTATTTACTGTCAGGTTCCGAAATTAAGTCACTTCAGCGTGTGTTTCAAGAGTGTGCGCCATCCGAATATGGCCATGGTGATTGATGACCGGCCTGAGGTTTGGGATGAGAAAGGTCAACGTTGTGTTCAAGTTGTTAGAAATTGGTTCCTTAATTCCGAAGCATGCATGGTTTAGTACCATATTGCTAAGGTAAGGTGAGGAAGACCGATTTATAAGGTGGAGTCCTCACCACTCCTTGAATATGGATAGAGATGATATGAGGAAGGTTCTGTCTAGTCACACGCGCGCGCATATTCGCGTGAAAATCGTGTGACTTGTGACTGTGCCGTGATGTGGCGTGCCACTTGGCAGACCAAGTCTATCTTTATTTTGCTAAACTCTGCACCACTCTCTCTCTCTGTTTGAATGAGATTCAAACATTTGAATGAGGCAGTTACAAGTGAATTTACACTACTTAATTTGTGATTTGATGAGGCAGTTACCAGTGCATAATTCTGTTTACAATGTAGCAGTTACTAGTGAGTAACTACAGCACCCTTAAAAGGGCCTGGAGACGTCCAGGAAAAAAGAGAGAATTTTTGCACCTCCATTCTTCCTCTACTTTCTGCTCTGCTGTTGTGCTGTGATGTCTGGACCTCGTCGACCTTTCTTCCCGACGTGCACCTGGAAGGAGGGAGAGCGGCTATCTCCGAACCATTGCCGCAGAGAGTACCTGCACGGGGTGACAATAAGGTTTCTGGGCAGCACATCTGTGCGATCGCTCACTGCACTGCGTCATCTACGTTCTGTACTGTGTCAAGCCTACGCGGCTTCCTGTTCTTCTTCAGGCTAACAAGTAAGTCATTCGCGCGCACATACGACTTTGTCACTATATTTTTCTTGAGTATATTCTGAAGTATGATGAGTAGTCTGCTGTTAGTAGTAAGTTTTGTATCACTAGTTTATTGTGTTTGTCTCCTAGTAAAATTTAGAATTAAAATATTGTTCATATTTCTAACACAAGTTGTCCCAGCTTACAATTCATACAATACCGAAGTAAACAAGGTGTTTGTTTGTGTATTGATGCTGACATATTTTCCGCGGAACAAATATGCACTCTGAAACCATGCATGCATTTTATAAAACTATCTCAGTTGGTGAATGCTCTTCCCGTGCTTTGTATTGTAAGAAATGTTGCTTGCGACGTCCGTGGTGGGATTTCAGGTTTACATACAAAAAATGAAGGGAGTGTTTAGGTATTATCTGGATATTTTTTTAACTATCATCCAAATTTTTAGCCATTGAGTTAGAGATCAAGGGGCACCTCGTTTTTGAAGGAGGGGATTTTTTTCAAGGAGGAGGAAGCAGAATTCAAGAGAGACGGGGAAGAATATCATATATTCTCTGCATCGGCGTGATATATCTTCAGTTCTTCAATAATATATCTATTTTGTCATCATCTCTATTTAACCAATTGGTTATGCAAAGAGTTTGATGGAAATCTACTGAGAGAAGTACATGGACTAATGTATAAAATTTTGCTAGTCGATCTTCCATATAATCCAGATGTTGGTGATTACGTACCCAAGGTGTTTCCTTGCTACATTGATGTTGATGTTGCCATGTTGGATGTGGTTTATTTTCTGAAGTTTATATGGGGTGCTGTTACTTTCAAGGACAACAATTTTGTATCGAACAATCACTCTGCCCCTATATATATACCTGAGATCAAGAGTGGAGCTGAGGTAGAGGGAAGCTTGAATGGGCGAGTTTTGCTCAGGTCTTGCTGCTTTGATTGAAGGATACTTCGTAACCTTCTTAACTAGTGGAAACAAGCTAATGATATGTTGCTTTCTATAACACTTCAGCTCAACACTGAGTCTAGAATGCTACTACTATCCAACATCACTCCAAATTAAAACCACTAATAATAAATTTGAGCAATACTTCAACTAAAAATTTCATAACCTAGAGCTTACCAGTAACAGCAATATCAATATGTCATGATTAACTAATAATAGGTAGCACGTATAACCCACAAACAACTATCAACAACATGAGGAATAAAATAATAAACACCATAACAACATCCAACAACCACGGACAACTGCAACCAACCATGTTCCATGTCGACAAAGGAGCAAAAGAAAGAGCAAGTTTTCCTCAAAAGCTCCCAAAAATTAGCTTTTTTCTCCAATATTCTCCCCCTTTTAGCAATAAAGTCATCAATATGCTTGGAGGAAAATAAATCATGATATGGATGAAATGACTGAATTTTATTCAAGCTAAGCAATTAGAGCCATGAAGATCATCCAAAATGACCATTAAGTATTACACTAAGCCATAACGCATATAAATGCTATCAAGATTATGACAAGATATGCATAATCAAGCCAAGCCACATAAGTAACAATCTGAATATTAGATGAATTTCTTAGCATGTCAAACCATTCAAGAGTATTGTCTAGCTAAAGGTATCCAAGGATGATACAAGTCATGTCAATAATCTAAGTGGAACCAAGAATCTAGTATTGAGTCAATTTAGAGTGCTATACGTTCAAGAATGAATCATTTGTTCAAGCACTTTAGTCTTTTTGTAATGAAGCAAATTTAGCACAATTGACATGTTTTACTTTTGAACCTCATGGTCGTTTCCAACCAAAATTTTAGTCATGTGCTAGATCTCAAGCCTTATGCGACCACTTCAAGCGAGAAGCTTAAGGAGATGATCTTGGTCATCCAAAACTCCCCCTGAGTTCATGCCTAGTGCAATGGCAAGCAGTCTCATGAGAAAGAATTGGTGAGATCAGTTTTTTCGCACAAAAGAGATCATTTTGCTTTCTTAAAAAGTTGTACTAACTCATGCTTTATTAAGAACCTAGTATAGCTCAAGCTAAAGCTCAATATAGATTCAAGACTCAACTTACCCTATTTGACATGGCATGAATCATAAAAGGATAACTAAAGACAGACTAGTCTCAAGGCTAACATGACATGTTTTAATTCAAGTTAAGCAGTTTTAATCAATTTATCAATGGCAAAGGCTTGACGACACATATAAAGTCATGATAAATCTAGCAATTAAGCACAGATCATGGCAAGATGTAATGCATTGTAAACATGTCATATAAGGATAATAGTCAAGGATCCATGTAGTTATATTACAATTCAAAATGACATGTAAGAAAATCCAGCTCCCCTCAACATGTGATGCATTTTTAGTTCAAGTTGAGTTATGTCAATATTAAGCTCCAGAAGTTCCCAAAAGAACTCCCCCTGAACCAAAGCTATAAGAACGAGAAGCTGGCAAGAAAGACAGAAAAGGCAGTCCTTAAAGCATAGAAAAGATATAGAGGATACTATGGCTCAGACTGACTCTCATCTACTCCATATGACACTAGGACTATCAGCTGCTCTTCTAACACACTAAGGAGCAAACACGTCCCCTGTCAATCATGCTTCTGTACTCTTTTTGATCAACTGGCTTGTCATCCTCATCTGGGTCGAGTGAAGCTGAAGAAGCCATTGGAGTTGACACCGGCTTACCATCACTCATGTCAAAGCATCTCAGGAGGTCTCAAGTGTACTTGCCTTGATGCAAGAAGGTACCCTCCCAAGTCTGCTTGATCTGGAAGCCAAGGAAGAAGTTCAACTCGCCCATCATGCTCATCTCAAACTCGGTGCTCATGACATCCGAGAACTGTGAAACAAGAGCATGAGAAGAGCCACCAAAGATGATATCATCCACATAAATCTGGATGAGTAGAAGGTCATTGCCATGCCTGCGAATGAACAAGGTCTTGTCTACCTTACCCATCTCAAATCCATGACTCGACAGATAGGACTTAAGCCTCTCATACCCAGCTCTAGGGGCTTGCTTAAGTCCATACAGGGCCTTGGAAAGCTTGTAGACAAGGTTTGGGTATTTGGGGTTCTCGAAACCTGGAGGCTGTCTAACATAGACCTCTTCCTCAATAAACCCATTGAGTAAGGCACTCTTGACATCCATCTGGTAAAGCTTGAAGCCCTGAGACGCTGCGAATGCAAGCAAAATCCTAATGGCTTCTAGCCTAGCTACAGAGGCAAAGGTCTCCTCAAAATCTAGACCCTCGACCTGGGAGAAACCCTGAGCTACCAGTCTAGCCTTGTTTCGAACAACTACTCCAACCTCACTATGCTTGTTTTTGAACACCCACTTGGTATCAATGACATTGTGACCTCTAGGGGGCTCAACAAGCGACCAGACCTTGTTTCTCTCAAAGTTTTTCAATTCCTCATGCATGGCATTGACCCAAGACTCATCAGAAAGTGCATGATCAATATCCTTGGGCTCGAAAGAGGCAACAAAGGCAGAGTGGAGATAAAAATGAGACATGCCAGACTTTAAGCGTGTGACGCGCTCAAATAGGTCTCCAATCATCTGCTCTGAAGGATGGTCTTTTTAGATATTCCGGTGAGGTCCTGGATGAGAAGAAGAAGTGGCCTCTACCTCATGAGCTAACGAGGTAGGAACAGAGCCACTAACTCCAGAAGATGTGGAGGGCAAAGGCTGATCTCCTCGAGGTGCAGTGGAAGAAGCAGACACCTCAAGGGAGGAGGAACTGGATCAGGTAGGCAACCTTCATCTCCATCCTCCTCATCATCCACAAAGATAGGCTCGGACTGCTCTACAGAACCTGAGATATCGGGCCTAGTCCCCGGACTGGCCTCATCAAAGGTCACCTTAGAGGTTTCTACTATTTTGCTAGACTGGCAGTTCCAGACCCTATACGCCCGCGAAAAAGTCGAGTAACCTAGAAAGATACCATCACAAGATCGTGACTCGAACTTATCTAGGTTCATGGACTTCAAGACAAAACACTTGTAACCAAACACACGAAAATGAGAGACACTGGGCTTTCGCCCATATCTCAACCCATATCTCAACTCATAAGAGGTGCGATGCAAGTGTGCCTTGAGAAAAAACTCTGTTGGAAACATGGCACGCGGTGGCTATCGCCTCAGCCCAAAACTTCCTAGGTGTAGAGTACTCATCAAGCATCGTCCTGGCCATCTCGACCAAGGTACGGTTCTTCCTCTCCACAACGCCATTTTGCTGGGGACGTATGGAGAAAAGAACTGGTGCTCTACACTTGTCTCATTGCAAAACCTCTCAAAGTAGGAATTCTTGAACTCCGTGCCATTGTCACTGCGGATCGCTCGTAAGGCACCCGGGAGCTCAACAGAAAGCCTACTAAAAAGACCCCGAAAATGGGTAAATGTCTCATCCTTCAAGGCTAGGAAAAACACCCAAGAGTACCTCGAGAAGTCATCGACCACAACAAGAACGTACCACTTCCCTCCTGCTGACTGCACTCGAGCTGGGCCAACTGTGTCCATGTGAAGCAGCTGTCCTAGTGCATCGGTCATAGTCACTGTGACCGGAGGATAAGAAGCGGCAACCATCTTGCCGTGCCGGCAAGGAGCGCAAACAAAATCTTTGACCATCTTGAGTTTAGGCAGACCACGAATGAGATCGTGGCTGCTAACTCGAGTCAAATAATCAAATCCAATATGACCAAGTCTCCTATGCCAGAAAGTGAGGTCACGGGACTCAGAAGCAACTAAACACCTGAGAGGATCACCAGAAGACTCAACAAAATCAGCACGAAAGATCCTCCCATATCTAGAAATCCTGCAAACCAAACTCCCCGAAGAATCAAGAATTTTGCAAGTATTTTTCTTGAATCTCACCTTGAAACTGTCATCGGTAAGCTGAGAAATCGAAAGCAAATTGTACTGCAGCTTACTCACTAAGGCAACATCTTTTAAAATAAAAGAATCATTAACGCGCACAGTACCTTTCTGTTGGACCGAAATGGTGACAGAGGGGGGTGAATGTCGACTCTTAAAAAAAAACTTGCCCCCGAAAAGTACTAACAGAGAATCTCCTCTACGAGAGCAAAAAACCTATGAAGGAGGAGCATTCACACTTACTGAGACCTTAAACAGCAGAGGTGAAAGAAGCATCAAGAAAAACTACAGAGGAATCAAGACTGCAGAAGAGAAACAAATGAAAATATGCCAACTCAGGGAGGCCGGTCAGACCGATGTGCTATGGCCGGTCAGACAGCCTGCTCACCGCCGGTCTGACCGCCGTGTGGGCGGTCGACCGCCCGGCCCGTCCGTCCGACCTCGGCAGAAGGTTCAATGGCGATCGACCGCTCCACGGGTTCGTGGCGCATGAAGCTGAAATTCAGGCAATGAAATTGTAGACTTTGCAGACCTTAAAACCCAGAGCAATTCAAGGATTTCTTTAATTCCTCTTTGGCCCAGAGCAACACTACAACGAACTATATAGCAAGGGGGCTTTGGGAAACAAAGAAATCACAACAAGAAACACGAATTTCAGATTATGGTAAAAATCTGAAAACTTGCAAGACCTGAGCCAAAAACCAAATTACTCCCCAACCTTTGATCCTTTGGCTATGAAACTTTGAGGATAGCTAATTAATAGCCTCTGGACTCTAGAAATCAAGTTTCAAGACATCTCAAGGAGGGAAACAAGATTTGCACCAAAACCCTAGAAGCAAACTGAAGAACAGAGTGGCCCCAAAAGTGAAAACTGAGATTAAATGTGATTAGCTCTTGGGAAAATCGATCAAATGATCTTGAGGCATCATCCCAATATAGAGCAACTCATTTTGGGCCTTCCCAACAATAAACAACTCAAAATCACGAAAAGAGGAAAATCACCCAAATGAAGAACAAAGAACAGAGAGGAGCTCGTGAAATAAACTTTTGGGATTTCATTCCTGGAAACAAGAGATACAAAGAACTACGTCCCCATACGCATGGACATTAGAACATGGATGATTACATACTCATCAATCCATCCTCTCCCTCTCCCAACTCAAGAACACAAGCACTACATGTTTCTTGGAGAAGAAAACACACGTACACACACAGGGAGACACAATCTGCTGCCTACACCAACTCTCCAACCACTAAAGCCTAAAGCCAAAACAAACTCTCAAAGCTTCTTTTGACTCTAGCAAACCCTAACTCTCTCCCAAAGCCATGGGAATACATGCAGCCACCAACACCTATTTATAGCCCTTGGCTAACGGGTTTCCAACCCGTTACGCCCGCTAAACCCGAACGGAACTGTCTCCCGCTTGTGCAGCCTTGCGAAATTACCAATTCGCCCCTCCTGCACCTTCCGGGAAGCTTCCGCGTTCCTTGTCATCCACGACTCGCAACCACATCGAATCTCCGCCGTCTTCGACACATCCGACCGTTCTGACCTTGACACCGCCTGTGTCTAGTCTGGTCACCTCATGTCTCACCATGACTCTGCCTCGACGTCCTGCAGCCATCACAGACAAGAAACACATCAAATAGCACCGCTCGACACATGAAAGCATAAATAGCATAAAAACATCATACTTACCCATGATGAAGTCCAAACCTGTCGAATCAAAGAATAGACATCCTAATCCCATACGACAAAGTTTGACCAAGTCCGACCGAGCCCGATTGCACCACGCAACGTCAAGGTCCGAACCAACCAAATTAAACTCGACTTTCCTAAACCGATGTCAATTACTCATCACACACATGGGATGGCCTCCACATGGTCTCTCACTTTCGCGATGACGCGCCCAGACGAAGCGTCTCCAAAGGTGATATTCTCATCACTTGGAGCTCGGGCTAGGGAAGAGAACCAACGAGAATCTCCGGTCATATGTCGAGAACAACCGGAGTCCACGAGCCAAACCTCTCCCTTCCCAGCCCAGCGAACCTGAGTCAAATAGAGAGAGATGGCTCAGTACTGGGATAAATCAAAAGAGATTTTGGCACCCAATACTGAGTCACACGACGAGTAGAAGAAGTAGTCACACACGACTGACCTCTAACTACCCTACGCTCTCCGTCGCTCAAAGATCTAGAAGGTCTACGAGCAGACCTGAAGCTGTTTTTGGATTTGACTGCTATGGAGGAGCGAGTCAATGTACCAACAATATGCTGATCTCGCCGCGGGTAGCCATCTCGACGGGGGAAACGAGATCTACCCTCAGGACAGCGGAAGTCACGACCAGAGGCGAATCGAGGACGAAAACCAAAAAACTCAGAAAACCCAAGTCCTCGATGCTGCCTAAACCCATCAACAGAAGCAACTCTCGACCTCGTGTTGGTATTAGGTGCACTCAAGGTCTGGGGCTGACCCTGAATACGCTTAAGAGCCTCAATACGGTCTCTACGCACGATCTTGGCGCGCTTGAAGCATCTCTCGATCCTGTGTCCATCCTTCTGACAGAAGGTATAATGACACTTCACCTTCTGAGAGGTAGAAGTAGCATGACGGGGCTTCGCCTTCTGAGAGGTCGAACAAACATGTGGAACCACCTTACTGTTAGAAATTCCTTGGACAAAGTCCGCAGATTTGAATTGAACTTTCTTAGTTCTGGGCTCGACCTCAATCACACCTGCTGCTATGGGTCTAAGAACAACAGGTGGATGCTTCCTAACATCCTGAAGAAAGTCATATCCTAGACCTTGATTGAATTTGCAAATCTTGGATTGGTCTAGAATAAGATTTAGCTTCTTCTTGCCTCCTACAAATCTCTCAAAAATGTTCATAAGATACTGACACTCCTAAAAGAGAAAGGTGCAAGAAGAGCAGGGGGAAGAAGAGACAGCAGAAGGTAAGGGAGTAGAAGAAGAACCAACAGCAGAAGAATGAATGGCATGTGTACGCACAGCCGCCTCAAAAGGGATAGTCCTACTGCTAGCCATTTGGTTCTCATCGCTAAGCATCTCTACCATATCCTCAGGCTTCTTCCCCACAACAACACACACATCACAAGCAGATGGTGACTTCTCTAGAAGGTCCTTAGTTAGCTTCACACATTTTTCATCCAATGCAATCAAATCAGATTTTAGTTTTTCACAATTATTGCGTGGTGAGCTAACATGATTCTTAGAAGCATACTGAGCCATTTTCTTATTATGAACAATCATTTCTTGCAACTATTTTGAGACAGATTCAAGTTCAGCAGTTAATTTAGGATAGTTGGTGCAAGAAACAATGGGCTCAAGTAATGAAGCATGCAACTCAGCAATTTTATGATCTGCCATCTTCAAGTTCATTTTCAAATTATTGCAATTTTCACAAGTCTCAGGCAGATCAAGAAGCATAGTGTAAAGGGCTCTAAAAGCATTGTCCTTATCCTCACATGAGGTGTAAAAAATAGTCTCAACAGTAGTAGATGAAAGAGCAGCTACCTTACTCATCTCTAGTTCAGCTAAAAGACTAACATTCTCCACCTTAAGCATGTCAAGCTCAGAAGACAGACTATCATAAGAGGTCCTTAATTTCTCCATATCACTAAGCAAAGAGGAGCATGCATTACATTCGTCACGGGAGAGAGTAGATATAAGTGAAGTAAACTCGCGTGACAATCTCTCTACTTCCTTCTCCAACTCGCTATACCTAGCTCTAGATCTAACATGAAATTTTCCTAGCTTAAGAAAAGCATCATTGAGCTGGTCATAGGAGGGATATACCTCATCAGAGTCAGAGTAGAGCTCACTGTCGTTGATGTCGCCCTCAAGGGCCATGAAGCACATGCCGGTGAAGTCCTCGCCATCCTTGGGATCTTGATCGTCCTTCCCATCGTCATCACTCCACCCCTCCACCTCACTGAGGTCGAGGTCGTCGAAGGCGGTGAGGACGCGGTGGAAGAGCTTCTTGGCTTTGCCAAGGTTCTGGAACTTCTTCTCTTTGCCTTGGGGCTTCTTGTTGCGGTTCTTGTTGGTGTAGTCGTTCTTGCCCGAACCGTCGTAGTCGTTCTTGCCCTCCAGCTTGGGGCAGTTTGCTCAAATATGGTTGGGGCCACCACACTCAAAGCAAATCACAGTCCTCCTCTCTTTCTCTCCCTAACCTTCTTGTATGCATGAGAAAACTTTCGGGCTAAGAGGGCTAGTTGGTTTTCTGGGAGCTGGTCTAGATGATCATCATCCATTTCACACAGAGCAGCTAGAGAGAAACCCAAAATAGTGTCAGCAGAAGATCCAGAGGCAGGACTGGGATCAGAGACCAAAGCCATCGACTGAAACTTCGACTTGCGAGAGACAATGTCAATCGCGTGAGTCTTGAGGCGTAAGTACAACGCATCAAGAGTCAAAGTCGAAAGATCTATCGTGTCCTTGATGGTGGTCACTTTCATCTCCCAAACACGCAAATCCAAGGCCGCAAGCATCTGTCGAGCGTTGTCCGAGTCGGGGTCAGACCGCAGTGCATCGGGCGATCAGACTGCAATGCTTCAGGTGGTCTGACGGCAGGCACTCGACCGGTCAGACCGCTTTGATACCGCCGGTCAGACCGCCTTCACCGGTCAGACCGCCTTCACCCGGCCGGTCAGACCGCCAGAGGGCCACCAGTCGGACCGCCATGTGGTGGCCGGTCTGACCGCCATGCACAGACCAGTCAGACCGGGCTAAACTCTAGAGGTCTGACCGGTCCCCTGAAAACAAAGCAGACTGCAAGCCTCTCGAATGAAACCTTCTACACGGTATTTTCATAAAACAGCAGAAGACAAGTAATCTTGGGAGATTTTGCTGCTCTTTTCAAGCCTTCTTCACAAGGACTTTAAACTAAATAACAGAAGGAGCTCAGAAACAAAAGACTACAATCAAAAGGTGCAGGGAACTGAGATTTGGACAGAAATCAGGAACTGGACTGAAAAGGAGATAAACTTCCAAATTTCTTGTCATCCTCCAACCTTTTATTCAAGAGACCTTGAATATAGCAGGGAGATGATCTTAGAGTAGAAAAACACACCTCAAACTCAACTTTGCATCTAGAAAATCAAAGGACCTGATGTCCCCTGCCATCAAACCCTAATAAATGCAGAGCAGGGTAAATGCAACGAGGGAAAGAGAAATGATAGAAGTCATTGAATCTTCCATTTGCTCTTGGGAATGGAATAGCTAAATGGCCTTGCGTATTCTCCCATCACAGAGCCACCAAGAATCAGCTATTCAAGCAAAGATTCTACTCAAACAAATTAAGCACAGAGAAGAATAACCTAGGAACCAACATCTCGAACTCAAGATTTCTCAAGGAAATGCAAAGACAAGAATGATTACACAGGGATTACAACCATCTCACTACGTCCCCATACGCAATTGAAAAGAAATTGACACTACATGCTTGCTCACTGAGAAGCATACACACACAGGACACTCACGCTGCCCTTGCTTCTGCTCAGCTCAGTTCCCTTACCCCCCCTCTCTCCAGAACACACACCTACTAAATAGATGGAGCTCACACCTCAAGAGGAAATTCAAGATGTGGTAGCTACAATCCACTCCCAAACTCACACACTAAAAGAGGTAGGAGTCAAAACCCTCATCAGAATTGGAGGGAAACAACCACTTGAGTCAATTCTCCAAATTGCCCCTCAAGCACCTTCCCGGAAGCTTCCCGCAACCGGCATCCTGACCGTCTGGACCTCGACTTCTCCTTGAGTCTAGTCCCGGTCCGCTCCGTTGCACACGACCGCACCCGGCATCCTGACCATCTGGACATCAGCTCCCCCCTAAGCCTAGTCCTGATCCACCTCATCGCTGCCCGTCGTTCGTGTCCACCCGACTCCGACCAAGACCTCCGACTCCACCTGAGTCTAGTCCTAGTCTGTTCTGTCGCACACGACCGCAACCAACATCCAGCCGTCTGGACCTCCGACTCCTCCCTGAGCCTAGTCCCGGTCCACTCGTCGTTGCCCGTCGTGTCCTCCACCGGTAGCTCTAGCTCCAGTTTCTCGTCTCTCGACTCGCAACCACCTCAGCAGCCTCGATCATCTTTGGCGTCTCGGACCGTCTGGACCTCAACACCTCCTGTGCCTAGTCCCAGTACTCCCATGCCTCACCATGACCTAGCTTCGAAGTCCTGCAGCCACATAGACAAGCAAACCATCACATACACCGCACGAAACAGCTTAATCAACATTAGCATTAACGAAAGGTACTCAACCCTGGAATACCCAAAACAAACTCAAACTCTCTATCTCAACCATCAATTACTCATCACAAACATGGGGATACCTCCACATGGTCTCTCACCTTTTGAATGTAAATTATTTTATTTGAAAATATCAAATTGCATGCTTTACCTTGTTATGCAAATTATATTCACACTTGTTCATAGTTAAATTCTTGTAGATAATTGTTTAATTAGACCCACTCCTTGACTTTGAACATGGGACATTGTCACCCGAAAATTAATGGTAAACATTCTAGTTATAAGTTGTATCTTAGCACTATACTTAGTCTTGCTTGATACTCAGGGGCATTAAGTTACCCTATCATCAATTTTAAACCAGAAATTTGATTTGGGTGCTCACTAGAGGGAAGTGACTAATACATTGGTCTAAAGTATTTTATGCTTCTCAAAACCTTAAAACTTGCTTTACCTATCAGGGCGAATGGTAAGAAGTGTTGGTACGGATGCAGCACAAGAATGTTTGGTTTGTGGTAGCACTGCCCAGATAACACTAAGAATTGAATCTTGTAATGACCTTTTAATATAAAATAGTGCAACCACTAGTCTATAATAGGTACGACCTGGATAACTAATTTGCATCATCCAGTGCAGGTTGCACCATTGGAGTGACCCACGAGTCACGTCACTGCTTATAAGCCATCGTGGACACGGGTTGTGTCATTGGTGTAAGCCACTGTGTGGTGCAAGTGGGGGTCTAGGCATGGTGGACGTAACCTCACTCAGATGAAACCTCAGCAGGTATAACCTACACTGGATCATACATTGTAAAGGACTTATGGTGATCTTCTTGATTCACATGTTCAAGGAAATATATGAAATATAACAAGTTGATTATCTCATGTGGGTAAGTGTATGACCTCTGTACAGTGAAAATTTTTCAAACGGTCGTGCCTACTGTCATGGGCAGGTATGGGACCTTACTCGAGTTATTATCTATTTCTAAAACTTTGCGGATGGGATGAAAAACTTGTCAGGTGGATGTAACCCTGAATTTGAATTGCCTTGGGTGGATGTAACCTTGTGATATTAATAAGTGGATGTAACTTTAATAACAAAACTAGCATTTGGTAGATGGAGCCATGCTCTGTAACAGGTGGATGGAACCTGCACTACTATTAATATTGCATACTATTACAATCTTTAAAAATATGGTTTAGTAAAAAATGTTAGGTCTCAGGAATTTCCTATAATTGTATATCAAAATATTGGCATTTTCACAAATAAAAGAACCTCAAGCTTCCCTTGACAACTTTGCATCTATTATTATTGCATTATGTGTGATGGCTTGCTGAGTATCTTTATACTTATTCTTGCTCAATTACCATTATTCAATCAGTAAGAAAGATAAAATCAAGCCTTGTGGTCATCTAAAGGAGTCGACACAACTAGAAAATGATGAGGCCAAGAACTAGGTTGTGAACCCCAGTAGGCTGCCTATGGGTGTGTCTTGAGGGTCCCACATGTGTGAAGTTTCCGTTTCTGCTACTGCTTTTCTAATGATTTTGGCCTGAATGACCCTTGTGTAAGTTTATTGCTGTATTATTTACCCTTCCGCATGATATGATTTTGATATACAATAATGTATCTATGAACACTATCTACTAATTCAAAGAATAGTGTAGTGAAATCAGAGAAGAGTCTAAATTGACAAAATCCGGCTCCGACACCCCCAATGTCTAGTGCCTCCCCAACTCCACCATGTGTTGGCTGCCATGGCTCTAGTGCCTCGTCCCCTCTCTAATCCTTCTCTTAACCCCATTCATCCCCTTTACTCCCCACTAATTAAGAGTTGGCTTGATTTTAATTCCATGATTTGAGTTAATTTTGTTTGAGGATGGTGAATGCAATAGTGGGATGCTACACGGCTAGTTACAACTGGGCTCAAGGCCTTCCCATGCGTCGGGAAGCATGGGGTGGCTATCGGGTACACGTTGGTTGCCGGTGTTGGCATGCCATCACCACAGCGACCTCACCCTGGTATACTCCTCCCCTTTGCTCTGTGGTGGCTGTGTGATGCTACTGTTGGATGCTTAATTGTGTATGTGGCGTGCATGGTGTAGTCCCGATTCCCGATATAGAGATGACAAAAGTGTGGAACAGATTGGGGATACCTTGTTTGTTGATTGTCAGTTCGGTTTAGGAAGGAATCAGAGGTTGCAATTGTTTGTCACTTTCTTGGATTGGTTGGGCTGATGGTGAGCTTGTGGGGCTTGTCGCCTTCTCCTCCTAGTGCCTGAAGCTATGCTACCTTGCTCCCTTGGCCTTGCTGGCTTGCCTCCTTGCCTTGCTCCTCTTGGTGTGGCCGAATGATTTGGCAATGGGGATGGAGTTCTGGGGGAAAAGAGAGGAGATGGAAGATAGGCTTGGCCATGGCTGCTGGTTTCTCTGGTCAATGGGAAATGCCCCTCTCTCCCTTGTGCCTGGCTTGGCTTTGACCTTATCATTGCTCTGTGCTTTTCTGTGGCTATAGTGTTTCTACTATGCATGGTGGGTGTTGAATCTGGATATTTTGTCTGGTTGCCTAGAAAATAGAATTTTGGAATGGAGTCATGTTGGTTTGTAACACCGTGTGATGAAACCCTACTGCTACGAGAGGTGCTGATTGGCCCTAGATGGTCTAGTATCTCTATGAGTGAAAATCCTATTTTGATATGTAATTTAGGGTTCTAATGGCAAACTACATTATTGAATTCTTTTCCTCTTTTGTCCAGTCTTTTTAGGTAACGCTCAATTTATTTTTCTCGCAAATAAAACCATAGTTTATTTTTTGTAAATCCGGCAAATTGTAATTAAGTGTATGAAATGAGATGCATGCAGTTTAAATTCTGTAGCTCCTGATTAATTGCAAGCCTGTAAGAATTGTATCTGATGTAAAATTTAATTATTGAACTCATTGTGTAATCGGCAATATGAAAATGACTTTGATTTCTATTGTATGTTGAAGTTGTTTTTAGTTTACTTTGTTGTCCTTAATCAATTTAAATTGATGGCGAATTTTAATAATTGGTGCGACTACAACAATGATGCTAATTATGCGGTTAAATACTACTGTTGATGTGCGATTAGTAATTAGGTTTAGTTTTAAAAACACGGGGAGTTACATAGATGCAGTTCAACCAATTCAACATTGTCCTCCGAACGTTTTACACATCTATGACAATTTATACATCTGTGAACTTTGAACTTGTTATAAAATCTTAAATATCACTCGGTTTGACTTCTCTGATAAAACAATACATCTGTATGCAATTACTGTCTCTGAACATTTACAAAAATATGAACAATTACACCTCTCACATCTCATGGAATGGAGAAGGCTTATTCAGATGTATCCCTGTCCAGTGTACCATGAACAATCGGTTTATGCAGATGAGCAAGGACAAGCAATAGCTGTAGCAACTAATCATCAATCGGTTCACGCAGAAATGCACTGCCATAAATAAAAAAATCCCAGATATAGCCAAATTCTGCACAATCCTAAATATGTATTTGTTTGGCATGTAAACATTCCCACAATCTTGTCCAAAACCACTGCTAATCTAGTCTCAGATCTAGAACTTTCAGATAAAATTCGTAATCCAAAGAAAAAAGAAGAAGAAGAAAGAAGGCAGCTAAAGGAGGAGGAACGCGCGGGGAAGCGGCTAGCTGCTCGCGGTCGAGGTCGCTCTGGGGCCGACTGCAGCGAACTCCTGGGCTGCCGGCAGGGCTGGCGCTGGTAGATTGTGGGGCTGACGGCGTCCAGGGTCTCTACTCTCTAGGCCTTGTGGCGTCGAGGGGATCGGGGGAAGGCGGCGTCGAGGAGCTCTGGGGCTGCCAACGTGAGCTCTGGGTCTGCCAACGTGAGCTCCGTGCGGGCGAGAGAGAAGTCGAGTCGAAAGCAGTGAAATGAGTGGAGAGGGGAGAAAGTGGGGAGGATGAGGGATTTTGTTTGGTTACATTCGGTGGGTAAATAACCCTCAACTTCATGGGTTTTTTGTAACTGGAGAATCCAGATTCTAGAAAAAAAAGGGTGCTGGTGCTGGGGTGTTTGGCTATGCTCCGGCTTTCCGGTTAGGGGCGGACCTGCCCTTCGGGCGAGCCCGGGCGACCGCCCGAGCTCCTCGCCGGCCGGAACCCCCCCAACCGGCGGCCGGAACCCCCCTCCCCCCGCGCCGGCGGAAGCACACGCCGCCTCCATTAGCCGGAAGCCCGGAAGCACACAAGGCCCAAGTCCATTAGCCCAAGCAACACACAAATACTCGGCCCAACAAAGCAAAGAGATATACTACGCAGTACGCATGGGCCGGGGCCAACACAAGTCGAAGAGTAGCGCTAACCCTAGATCCCGGGAGGGCGGCGGCAGAGGCGGAGGAAGGCGCGGCGGCAGCGCCCAGGCGGAGTTGTAGGAGGACGGCGCGCGCGCGCGCGCCAGCGGGAGGCGCGAGGCGGGAGCCCGGCGAGGCGGAGGCGGGGAGGCGGGAGCCCGCGGAAGCGGAGGCGGGAGCCCGGCGGAAGGCGGGAGGCGGGGAGCCCAGCGGGAGGCGCGAGGCGGGGAGAGGCCGGCGGGAGACGCGAGGCGGGGAGCCCAGGAGGCGGGAGGCGGGGTCGCGGTCGCGGGGAGCCCGGGACTGGGAGCCGGCCAGCTCGGGGATTTCAGGAATTGAGGAGCGGCCGGGTGGGGCGTCGGTGTCTGGAGTGAGGCCTGAGGATTTGAGCAGTCGGCTGAGGCTTGAGTGAGCTGATTCACTGATTTGAGCATTTCTATAATTTCTATTCTATAAAGGTGCAATCAATTTTATTTATTCTAGATTTTAGATTTATGTATTTGAGTATTAGTTTTGATAGCTTGTAAAATTTTTATGTAGATTGTATTGTAGAATATGTAAACTAGCTTGTCAAAATGACTAAATGAGGGTATTTATATTTTTACCTCTCCAGAAACAATGATCTTTGGCTTGTTCAAATTCAAAATGAATAGAAAGGATTTGAATAGCTATTTTACCAAATTGTCAAGCAGAAGTACTAAGGAAAGCGGAACGGTGGCCGCACATGTACAATTGTGGATTAAGCTTCATTAGCGAGGTATTTTTCAATGTCAAATCGTTATCTATATATGTTTACATGCGAATTGTAATTGTTGTTTTTACTTTGTATCATATACTCTTATTAGTGTGATTACAATGTTGTTTGAACATGGATTGTTTTGCTTTTGGGTAATACTGTTTACTTCATGCTTCTGACTTCGTCCTAGCTGTATTTTATTTCTGGGTCCGCCACTGTTTCCGGTTGGTAATCCGGGAGCTGGAGTCCTACTAAACATGTTCCAAATCATAATTTTATGTCCTAACCGAAACAGTTGCACTCATCGACTGAAACACCACTTTTGGCAGAGGCACGTAAAGGAGTGCCACCTAGCCATGTGAAATTCTCAGCCTAGAGAGTTGTTATTCTTTAACTGAATATACATATATATATTTCATATCTTAGCTTAAATTATACTAAGAAATATACTTAATTTGCCTCATATAGATGGAGCAGTAATCGTGGTTTTGCTTCCATAACCAATGGCCTGGCCAGTTTGAGACTTGTAAATGAATCTTGTAGCTCAATCTTATCAATACCAGGTGGTATATATGCT